>PVLA01001809.1:113675-158482 GCA_004027455.1 Hydrochoerus hydrochaeris | reverse complement strand
GCACGAGGCGCGCGCTGGGTACCTGCGTGGGGACACACGACCACGGCGACACGCTTTCCTGGCCTGCGTGTGTCAATCCCTGTGTCTGATGGTGCAGACGCCCTGACCTCGCTACCCTAGCCCCGAAGTGCGTGTGCCCGCGCCTCTGGATTTGCTGGAGAGCGAGTGTATAAACGCGCGCGCGTGCGGACGTGTCTGGCCGGGTCTGAGGGCGAGACCGAGAGGAGGGGAGGGCTGGCCACGCCAGCAACAGGCTCTGCTCTTCAGTCCTGCAGGGAAAGAGGAACAGAGAGCCAGGCGCGTGATCTCTTCCATCTCCCAACCTGAAGGCTGGCGACCAGGGCGCGAGACCACTGCGGCTTCCTAGGGTGGCCAAGGGGTTCATGCATTTCTTGCAAAATTCCTCGCTTTCCGGCCCGCGGCAGCCCAGCTGTGCGAGGAGACAGTCTCGCCGAGCAGGAGGAGTTCAATGTAACCGCGTTTGCTCTCTTAAGGTAAAGGAAAAGCAGGGGCTAAGCCGTGTTGGTTTAACCTGAGTCTAAATGCATCTCCGGGAATTCTTCTCGCGATCCCTTCCTTCCCTGCCCGCCAGGAGCAGGCGCCTGGGCGCTGTCCGCGGTGCTGAAACGTTGGGTAGGGAGAACTCGCTGCTCAATACCAGCCCAAACACGCCCAGATGAGCAAGCAGAGCTCTCATAAAACCTCAGGTAGCTGCGAGGCACTTTTTCTCCACAGTGCTGAATATGTAGCTTGCAAATAAAAGCATGTTGGAGGAAAAACAGAACAAATCAAAACAACAGAAACTTCCTACCTCCCCACACCTTTGGGCTCTGCTGGTCGCTCCAAACCTAGTGTCGTTTCCCACTTCTACTCATATTTGACCCTCTGTTTAGCAACTACAACTTGTATGCACCTGTAGATTTCCTACCAATTTAATTATTCACTTTATGAGCTATGGAACTGTCTGTGATTGGGGGAAAATATAATTATAGAACTGGAACATCATTCATGTTTTTAAAAATTACAAACAGAACACATAAGTGACCAAGTTAATAGGAAAGTGAACACAACATTCGGTTATCTGAAGTATTTACTACTTTGGGAAATTTAAAGAATTGGACAAAGTATACCTGGGAGTTTATTTAGGGCCATACCAAAAAAACAAAGTTGTTTTTTTTTTTTTCGGTACCAGGGATTGAACTCACAACCTTGTGCTTGCCAGGCAGGCACTTATGCCACTGAGCTAAATCCCTGGCCCAAAAGGTTTTTTTTAATTCTAAAGCTATTAAACCATCCTAAAATGGTAGGTCACTGCTCATCATGAAGGAGTGGGTGATGGATCATATTCTAGTGGCATTTTCATAACTATGATTTTTATTTTTTTAATTTAAAGAGAATAAAACCAAACAAAATAAAACCAATCAAAACAAAACAATGAAAGTGACACAGGACTTCAAAACAAGGTAGTAAGAAATCAACAATGGCTACCATCTTGTTATCTTCAAAATTGCTACCCATACCCTCAGATGTAATAGAATCAAACAAAACAGACAGGATAAAACCAATTAAAGCAGAACATCAAGTAAAACAAAACAATAAAAAGGAACAAAACAAAACAATGAGAGCAATATTGGATTTCAAAAACAAGACAGAAGAAAGTTCCCATATTTGCTTAATTGCATATTGTTATCCTCTTAATAGATGCTCAAATTACTGGCCTTAGGCCTACAAAGTTAATCAAACAATACAAGCATTAAGCTGTTTTTGTACCTCAATTACTACTAACTCAGCCTGTTCTCTAAAGCAGCTGGTTGCTTTTTGGGGGGGGGTGAGGGGAATGTTCTTATCTCCCAGTTCACACACCAGCAGACTCACAGGAAGCATGAACCAGCTTCTTGTTACTCCTTCCAGGCCCAGCATGGCTTCTGCTGACTCATGGGAAGGGCAAATTGGCTTGTTTCTCCTCCCATGGCTCATAGCTATGGTTTTGTTGACACTTTCTAAAACTTATTAAGAGCCACATCCTTTATTAGTACCCTGGGCTGGAATAGTGCTTCTTGAAATGTAGTGTACAGGTGAGTTCCCTGACTATCTTTCTAAAATAAAATGCAGATTCTGATTCAGTAGAAAAGTGTTGCAAGAACAAAAGTTAATTGTGTGGACATTTTATTTGTACAGTATTGCCAAATCATTTGTAAATTTGATTTTGACCTTGTTTAGACCCATGCTACAGTAGATTCCACTCTACATTCCTGTGCTATTATCTGCAACCTTCTCCTTGTGAACCTTGTCCAAAGGAGGAGAACAAAGTTATAGTAGTCTGTTGTTGATTATTCTGGCATTATTTTTAAGAATTTGTCTGGAGATTTTGACTTTCAAATGGTAAATACTCATGAAGTTGATTTTTAAAATTTTGATATTACATAGCTATAATTCTCACTCAGTGTAGAAAGTGGGGTAGGATGACTGTTTCATAGATCATGAATGTGAACATTGATCTGTTAGAATATTGACATTATAAACCTAAAAGATGTTAATAGAATGTATGGTGAATGTTTAAATTTAAAAAGATTTATAGCAGAAAGATGCACAATAACATCAGTGCATTTACTTCAAAATACTCCCCCTTGTTTCAAACACACATATGCCATCACTACTGACACTTCTTGTATCAAGTATGAAAGTCCTTTACAGTGAGTGTATTTATTTGCACTGCGATGATTGTCCTGGCTGTCTTGATGTTGGAAATTGATTAAAAACATTTATCTTTCATGCTCAGTTTGATTTTGGGGAAGAGCCAGAACTCACATAGTGCCAGATCTGGTGAAAAAGGTAGATGAGAGCACATTGTAATTTCCTTTTTTCTTTTACAAGCTTGCTTTTCCATTGAATGACATTTGACAGTAGCATTAACCATATTTTTGAAAATACCTTGAAGACACTCACCAAAGAGGATTTCCAGATCTACTTTAAAAAGTAGCAAGAATGATGGGATGAGTGTGCATGAACAGAGGAGGAGAAATTTGGAGGGAATTAATGGTAATGTCTTTATTGTAATCATTCTTTAAAGTTTCAACATTTACTATATGTTGATCACATATATTTTGAAAGTTGCTCTGGCTGATTTTCTTTGTTAAAAAACCTATACCTACATCATTTGACATAGTGCTTCCAGTTAATGCTCTTGAATCGATGCCAAAAGAAGGCTTTAACTAAAAATTAGGCTCCTTGGTGTTAGTTGGTACATGAACTTGACCTTTTCAAGCTATATGAAAGGAGATGATACTCTCAAAAGTCTGCAAAGTGGCTCATTCTGGAAAGCATAATAGATTAAAAAATCCATTATGTTTCACTTCCTTTGATAGCTGCTGGGATACAAAGATAAATGAGGTTTTTCTTTGCCCTGGAGGAGATAAATTATAAAGCAAAACATGGCAAGTTCTACAAAGTTCATAGGAGTACAGAAACTAATATGCTATTTATATTTTATTGTACATTGCCAAAGCAGTGATAAAGAATTACAAAAGATGTAACAGAACAGTTACACTTCAAGTCCTTCCCTAACTTAAAAAAAATCATGGAAAGATATGAAATATATGAATGCTTTCCTAAAGCTCAAGTGATTAATCTGTACTTCCAGAGAGACTGTGATTTATCTTCAGAGCAATACAATTAGAAAGGTAGAAAAATCTGTGTGTGGTATTTTTATATCTTCTGAGGCAAAGTTGCCTTTAGTATTTGCTATGGTTTATGTCCGGATGTCCCCCCAAAGCCTCATGCAGTCATGGGGGGCAGGCTTCTAGAGTTTGTGATTGATTCATGGGCCAATGCTGGGATTAAGGGTGTGAGTGCTGTATCTACCCTAGGGACAGTAGCCTGCACACAGTAAAAGAGACAGAAAGAGTCTTTGCTCTCTCCTTTGTTGCTTTGCTACTATCTGCCTGTCATGAACTGTTCTCCTCTGTGATGCCTCTCTGTCAAGACACCCTGATGTGGAGCTAGCCAAGTATATACTAAAACCTCTGCAAACTGTAAGCTGAAAAAACCTTTCCTTCTTTGTTGTTGAGTGCAGGGTATTTTGTTTTAGCAATGAGAAAAGTAATTATGACACGGTATTTTGACATTACATACCCAATTTAGACAAAAAATTTCCTATATGAAACAACTTCCAGTTTACAACCTTCTCTAGAATTTTGTCTCTAAAGTCTTGGTCTATATATCACTATTTTTAAAGTAAGATACCTAAGGAATTTAATCACTTTAGATATCACCTCAGAAATATTTCTTTCAATATCAACTTCATGATATGAATTTCTATGCTCTTCCTCCTCAAACTAATCCAGGGTAGATGGTGTTTTCTTATATACAATGAAAATTCTGTAACTGATGCTATTTTACCATTTCTTTTAGTTACAAAGGATGTGAAAGTTAGTGGAACAGCCGGAAATTAATAACAATCTTAAGGCTTTACATTTGTATAGGATTCTGCTATGCTTTAGATCTAAAATGTTCCTCTGAAGTCTCATAGTCAGAGTTGGTGTTTGTGTGAAAGGTACTGGGGGCATGGCTTGGAAAGATGAATAGTCATTCTGCCCCTTTCCTTTGCTGTTTCCTGGCCAACATGCAGTGCACAATTTTCCTCTGCCAAACCTTTCTGCCATGCTTGTTCTGCCTTGGAGCAAGCTACCCATGTACTGAACTCACCAAAACTGTTAGCCAAAATAAAACTCTCTTTTAAATTGTGGGTGTCAGCTATTTTTTTTTTAGCCACAGGAAAGAGATCAATATAAAACTGAAATTTAGGGCTTGGGATTTAGCTCAGTGGCATAAGCGCCTGCCTGGCAAGTATGAGGTTGTGAGTTTGATTCCCAATACCAAAAAATAAAATAGAATAAAATAAAACAAAAAACCTGAAATTTTATTTTCTCTAATAATGGTATGTACTTTTTAAAGAATTTATATATGTAAATGTCCTCATAAAATCAGAAATGGAATAAATGAGTAAATAAATAAATATATTTTCAGCCTGAAAATGTTTACTATTGAATGAGCGTATATGGTTGTTTTACAAATCTCTTTTTAGTGGGATACTAAAATATAAAAAAAGTACTTCAGTAATTAGCTAGGCAGATAAAAATACAAATCACAATGAGTAAATGTTAAAGTGTTAAATTAATGGAAGAGATTTTTTTATTTAGATAATTACAAATCAGGGTAACCCCAAAACACTTCATTTCTCTGTTTCTTTTTCTACTCAAGAACTAGTGATTAGGACTTTTTGTTATGCCAGAGTTTGAAAACATAAATTATCTACCTTATTAAAAGACATGATGACTATAGGAATTTACAAAGCATGACAACCGCACTCTACTGAATACACTCTATAAAGAAAGCATCGCAAAGAAATCAAAGGCAAGAATTTCTTCTAACGTGCCACTCAAATGTTCTTTTCAGAGGAAATTTTTGCTTACATTAATTTTTTGCCACCTTGGTGCCAGTTGGCTTCTTGCTCTGAGGTTTTGTACAGTTGTATCACTCCTTGAAGTTATAATAAGGCCAAGATATTACTTTCAACTTTTCAGGAAAATCTATTATCTTGTCTGGCTGAAATTTGATAGTTCTTCCTGAGACAAAATGTGTAATATGGTTATGGATTTTTATTTGAATATTACTGTTGACTCAAATAATGGATTCCAAAACTTGAAAATGCAAAAAAAATATATATATTAAAGACAAACATTGTTTCTGTATGATTACTTGTTAAGATAATTCTTATCTAGCTGTAGATGATATTTGATAATTAGCTATATTAAAAAGTCAACTTTTTAAAATTCACATCTATAAATCTGGAGTCATTTTTAGCTATGCATTCTTATTTTTCCTACTTGGGTTGTTTTAACATTTTTGAGGGGTGTTTAATAGTGACTTTGGGGCCAAGGATTTAGCTCAGCAGGATAAGTACCTGCCTGGCAATTGCAAGGTCATGAGTTCAATCCCCAGTATCAAAAAATAAAAAAATAAAAATAAATTTTAAAAAAGAGTGACTTACAGCAGGAAATATATACTTCCTTCCTAATAGTACATATATACAGACATCTTTTTCATGACTCAAGCATTCATGGACTTTCAGAAGCTCATTTCTGTAATCCTATTGTAATCCAAGGAACCCACTTAAGAACTTCTCCTTTACATGCATGGATCCTAGTCTCATTTCCAGTTTTGCAACTAAATATCAAATGGCTTAAGGTCCTGTATTTTTAAAATTACACAGTAAGTTTTCTAATTTCTTTCTTACCATTTCTCTAGGTCATTTTACCATTGATCTCTCAAGAGTAGTCAATGCTGACTGTGCTGAATGTGGATTAGAGTGTACAGTAATGAGATGATTAAATTTGATTAGAAAATAACTGTTTTGGATTTGTCAATGGTGAAGAAATTATCAAAGAGAGTGGACTCACAAGAGAATTGAGCATGATGGCACTTCAGTGTAGATAATGATCAAATGCTGGCCTATTTGATGAGTCCCATTGAAAATGAGATGTGATGTTTTGCTGCTAAACTTTCTTGCAAGAAAAATGCACTAAATGTTTTAGTTCCAAGTGATACATTTAAATGAAACTTCATTTAATTGGTTTTAATTTTACTGCTCAGAAAGCTTAGTTTCATTTAAGTTTACTTCAAACCCTTGGATTATATTTCCTCTTGAATCTCATATGATATGATGAGCTTTAGCACAAATGAGAGTGTTACAGTGTTGTGGATAGGAAATGGCTTAAATTATATTACTTGGTTAAAGAAACATAGGAACAAAGTCAGTTCTTTTTTAAATTACAATATATGCTTCTGTCATGTGAGTCACATAGTGCATAATTGATATATAGGATGTCAGGAGAATGTGGAAATCTATTGTTTTATACAGGATTTCTCTCAGTACATTAATGTTTTCACTACCAGCAAGAAACAGCTGAGCGCTAGATGCTCCAGCATAGTGGAGAGAGGTAAATACGGAGAACTCAGTCCTGTGTCTCATGCCCATCCTCTCCCTCTTTCCCTCCTGGCTCAGTTCGATGACACGCTGTCTTGCAAGTGCATATTAAGCCATGTGTAGTGGCGCTCACTTGCAATTCCAGCTCTTGGGGGGATGACACAGGATGACTGACGCAGCTTCAAGACCAGCATGAGCTACATAGTAAGTTCAAAGCCAGCCTGAGCTGTATAGCAAGACCTGTCTAAAAAACCAATGTGCCTATTGCTCAGCTCTTCCCAATCTTTGTGCATTTGCTCCTATTTTTATAATCTAATATTTCCTCATATTTTTCTCTAGCATTTTTTTAAACTAAAGCAAACTTAGGAAATTTTAAATATATTGTGAAATACATTTGAACTTATTTTTTTAATGTATACACATTTAATTTGTAAATTCCTATAGTCATCATGTCTTTTAATAAGGTAGATAGTTTTTTTTAACTATTATTAAGTTTGTAAATACGTGGTAGTCATCTGGCTGTGAGGTTGGTAGCTTTTACACTGCCGCCATCTTGCCAGCTAGTTTATACATTGAATAGGCTTTAGTTTTAAAAGCAATTTTAGGAAACAAAAAAAGTCAAGTAGAGAGCACAGAAAGTTTGCATGTATCTTCCTTTCCCTCATAGTTTCACCTGCTAATATAGTAACATCTTGAATTAGTATGGTACATTTGTGAACAATTGATAAATCAATACACATTATAATTAAAAAAATGCCATGGGTTATGCTAGAGTTCATTCTTTGTGTTACTCAGTTTTATGAGTTTTGACAAATGTACAATGTTAAGTATCCACCCTTACATTATACGGAATAGTTACACATTCTTAAATATCCTGTGTCCATCTTTTTCCCTGAAATTCTTGGATATTATTGATCTTTCTACTGTCTCAGTACTTTTGTCTTCTTCAGAATGAATGTGTAGAGTATGTACACTTTATTGGCTTTTCAGACTGGCTTTGTTCACTGAGCAATTTGCATTTAAATTTCCTATGATTTTTCATGGCACGAAAGCCCATTTCTGTTTATTGTGCAAGGATTCCACCATTTAGCTATTTCACAGTTTATCCATTCATCAGTTCAAGGATGTCTTGGTTGCATCCAATGTTTGGGCATTGTAAATAAAGATCCTAAATGTTTGTGTGCAGGTTTTTGTGTAGACATAAGTTTTAAGTTTATCTTAGCAAGTAATTAAGGGATTGGTTGCCAGATTTCATGGGAAGGTTTTGTTTTGCTTTGTAAGAAACTGTCATAATTGTTTCCACAGTGGCTGTATGAGTTTATCTTCCTACTAGCAATAAAAGAGAGTCATCAACATAAGGCTTTGGATTTTGGTCATTTTAATTGGACTAATTACTTTCCATAATTTTTAAATGTAATAGTCTATACTTACAGTAGTTCTTCCATGACTGTCCTCTAGGCTTCAAATGATGCTCAAAGGAATGAACAGCTGCAGAGAACAAAGTCTAATTTTTCAGAAACATTGCTGACAGTAGTTTGCACACATATTAATTGTCCAGATGCAGAAGTCCAGTTTTTAGAGTGTGGAGATTATCCAAACCAACAGTGGCTCTGAGACTTTACAAATATCAGACTATCCTGACTACTACCATGTAGTAGTCTCCTTAGTGACCTCAGGATATAGCAGGGAACTTACGTTTGAGATTTGTCAGTGGAGTCAAGAAAATGTGTGTCTTAGGCACTTTCCTCCTTACAGGGTAAAATACCCGGAGCCCACAATTTAAAGGAGAGGATTATTTTGACTCACAGTTACAGTCCATGGTCAGCCAGTGCAAGGGAAGGATGGCATGGCAGAGGGGCAGTGGAGGAAAAGCTGCTTACTTCATTGAGTCCAGGAAGCAAAGCAAGAAGGGAGGAGCTAGGAAAGGAAATAAACCATTCTGAGGCACGCCAACAGCAACCACCTTTTCTGAGCAAGTCTCATCTTCTAACAGCATCTTCAGCTGTAAATTCATCAATGGGACAATCAGCTGATGAATATCCAATCACCTCCCTTAAGACCCACCTGTTGTTGCATGAAGCTTTGTGGGGACATCCAGATATAGACCACAATATTCTTTCCCTGATCCCAAAAGATTCATGCACATCCCGTTATGCAAAAGGTATTTAGTTCATCTCCAAGAGTTGCCAGTGTCCTAACAGTTACAGCATTGCTGAAATGTTCAAGTCCACAGTCTCCTCTGAGACATAAAGCAGACTTAGCTGTGAGTCCCTGTAAAAATTAAAAAGAAAGAGGTCCAGGGATTTAGCACAGCGGCACAAGCACCTGCCTGGCAAACACAAGGTCATGAGTTTGATCCCCAATACTCCAAACCAAATCAAACTAAAACAAAACAAAGCATGCTTAAAATTAAAAAAAAAAAAGTTAAACACTGCCAGTATGTAATGGAACATGGTAAATATTCCCATTTCTAAATGGAGGAACAAAAGTATAGAATGGAATTGAATGAAAAAGTAAGAATTTTTTTTTCATTCAATAAAAAGAAAGCTACAGGACAAACAAAACCCAGTACCTCTATGTCTTAGTTACTTTTCTTGTTGATGAAACAAAATCCTGGACATCTAAAGTTAGAGGAACAAAGGTTTATTTCAGCTCACAGTTTGTAGAGGTTTTAGTCCAGTCCATTGACTCCATGGTAGAGGTGTGTTGCAGAGGAGAAACAGTTCATAGCAGGCAGAAGGAAGTGAGTAGCAAGCAGTCATCCTGCTTTTCCCTTTTATCCCAGATGGGCTATCAGCCTTTTGGGTGATGCCACCCAGAACTATGCTAATTCCAATCAGTGGACTAATTTAGTATCACACACCTTTAATCCCAGTATCACACACCCTATATCCAGCCAGTTCCAAAAAGTCCTACCATAGAATTCATAAGGCTTCCATGCATACAAGCCATAACACTCTAGATACAAGCCATAACACTCTGTGACCAGCATGCAGGGTAAACTGTGATAAAATGTGAGCCACAAAAGGCCTGGGTGGCCCTGCCCCTGTGACATTTTTTGTAGCTCTCATGGTTTCTCTCCTGTATTGGCTTTGCTCACTGGTCAGACATTTCATTCTTGGCTTTTCCAGTTTCTTGTGATCTCCACTTTTGGCTTTACTGTGAGAGCTTCACATACTGTCCTCTCAGGGCCATATTGTTTGGTCTCCCAGGCCTTCTTCTGCAATCTGGGTGGAAGCTTCCATGGACCTGTAACACCTGTATTCTACATACCTATACAATCAGCACCATGTGGATTATGCCAAGGTCTGCTACTGGTTTAAGCAGTAGGCAGACCTCTTTTAATCATGGCTGCAGAGGCCTCTGAGGACCTGTGTGATCGAGTACAGTGAGTCAATCCTGGGGAGCCAATTCACTTAATGACTCTTCTCCAGCACATCGCCAGGGGCTCTCATCTCAAGTGGAAACCTGACAGCCTTCCACTTTGCAGTCTCTAAAGGAAGGGGTCTGCACATCCTGATAGGTCTCTACTCATTTTTTCCAATTGTCTCGATCCAAAGTGCCTACCTTCTTTACAATGCTAGTCTTTTTAGCAACCAAACTCTCTTCTGCTCCATCATTGCAGGGTTTTTCTCTCTGGTAAAACTGAAAACCTTTGAAATGGGATTTTACCCTTGATTTCTGTATTAACCTGTATAAAAGACCCCAAAGGTATTCATAGAACAGCTCCAACATTAGGCTTCCTAGTAATTTCCTCTGCCAGATTAGTATATTGTCCTTAACATCAGCCTTCCACAAAGTCTTAGGACATGGGCAAAATGTAGACAGAACTTCTGTGGGATATAACATATATGGCATGGAATCCAACTGCCAATGGAGTCATTGGTCCCAACTGAAAATTCCAAGTGTGGCTTTTCTGTCTGCATTTCTAGGAGACTCTTACTTGACTCTCCCACTAGGAACAGCTCACAGCATCTACTACTGCTTATCCAGCCAGAATCGCTAAATTGTTTCAAACTCTTCCTGAGAACCACTTCTAAAGCTTTCAAACACAATCTCAGAAATTACTTTTCTGATACCAAAATCTGCTTAGTTCATTCTGTTGTTGCTGGAACAAAATACCCTACATATACAACTTAATGGAGGGGAGGTTTAATGTGGCTCATGATTTAGAAGTTTGAGTCCTTGCATAGTTGGCTATGCAGATGTGGCATGGTAGAGATGTGCATGGCAGGGATGACTGTCCCACATCCTAGTAGGTGGTAAGCAGAGCGAAGGGAGAAGCTGGGAGGGAGTTATACCCTTTCGGGTCATTTGCCTAGTGACCCACCTCTTCTGATCAGTCTCTACCTTCCAACATATTCAGCTATCAGTTACCAGGGGGTGAATCCATTGTTGAGTATCTAATCATCTCCCACAATCACTGCCTATGAGCACATGAGGCTGTGGGGGAACATCCAGATACAAATCTTGGTTGTACATCAGAAGTTTGTTTATAGTTTTTATCTTATTGAGAGGTACAAATGTTTCTAAATATAACAGGCCCAGTGTGAATTGAATGGATTGTTAAAACCAAGTAAATCAGAAACCAGGCTTAAGAATCCCCTTAGATGGCAAACACAAGGTCATGAGTTCAATTCCCTTAAAAAAAAAAAAAAAAGAATCCCCTTAGAAGACAAAACCAGTTAGGCTATGCAAACAAAAACTGAATTGAAGTTGTTTCTTATAAATGTCTCTGATAATAAGTGAAACTTAAATTGTCTTCTAAAAACACAAAAGAGGCTCATTTATAATTAATTACTTGTCATCTAAGTACCTCAACAATGACTCATAAAGACTAAAATCTTTGCAAAGACTAAAATCTTTTCTCAGGTTGGGGTTGTAGTTCAGTGGTAGAGATCTTGTGAAGCATGACCAGGGTGCTAAGTTTGATCCCTAGTGGAGGAACAAATAAACAAACAAACAAACAGACAACCCATTTTTGTTTTATTAATCAGTCTGTAATGCCTTACCTCTGTACTTTTTTCTGTAATTTTCAGTTGGCTGTCTCAGAGTTTTCAAACTGATTTTTGTGTGCATAGGAAGCATTAACCTTTTATTTGATCTTATTTTATTTTTGATGGGATGATTGAAGAAATGAATAGAATAACCCACTCTTCAGTGTCTGAGTATCTCAGAAAGTAGGTTAAATGTCTGAGAAACTGGGCCAACGTTATCCTGTGGACACTCAGCACCAATGTGACCCTTCTAAGCTCTCCCTTTTATGAGACATTTCTCAAATTCTATTGCAATGTCTTTCAACCTAAATTCTGCAAGGAGGGGTACAGTTGTCAATTTTGGAAGGATGAAGGGACAGAGAAACCAGTAACGTGAGCAGCAGCCACAGGTATCTTTGTGAGGCACAGTAAATGGCAGACAGGGTGTTCCGTGGGCAGCTACTGGGCATCAGGGGTCCTGAGATCTATCTGTAGTACAGGACACAGAGATCCCTGCTGGTGGCTCCTTCTCATTCCTGTCCTTCTTAAGGTTTTGAATTCTAGCAGTGACTCCTAAACTTTTGTTCTCCCAGCCCCAATACATTATTATGAAAACCTCTAAGGCTTGGTGAATTTTTCTTACATGAAATATCTAAATATTTGACTGAATTTAAAACTTGTTTTTCTTAAAAGCTTGAAAAATTACAAAATGAAAATCTGGAAATACACACTATGAAGTTTGTTTTCATACCTCCTGCACCTATGCATCTATAAATGTGTTTTAAAAGTTTGTGAACTGAAGGAGATTGACATGAAACCACTCCAGTCTCCCCTTCTGTGATGTACTATGACAAAAGGAATCCCACTTATAAACTACTAAGAAACTGCTGTTCCCAATAAACTAGGTTAATAAGCAGCCATCTGGAATGGCTGACTGTCCTTGAAATGGGATGTAATAGAGCAAAAGGGTGTACTTTTCAGGAAACTAAGTTAGAGACAACTGATGGTGATATCTAAAGGAAAAGAAAATCATTTTTCTCCCCAAATATGAAATTTAGTGAAGAGAAATCCAAGGCTCATGCAAAAGCTCTTCAGGATGCTTGGTGCTTTTGTTTTTTTACTTTCCTCCTCTGCCACCCTGAGCTTGTGGGGTTTTTGTCATCCTGGTTAATTCACAAATGCTCATGGTAAGGAAGGGAAGAACTTATGAGGAAAGTAAAAAGCAATGAAATCCGGAATTTCAGGTATATTGTTTCCTACAAGTCGTTGGATCGATCTGTGTTCTGGGTCACTCCTGGTAGTTTTGGTTGGCACATTATGGCTCTTCGCAAAACTGTGATGCTGTCAGTAAGGAATATGAAGGGTGGAGATAGGATACCTGTGGTGACCTACAGCCAAAATCAAAGGAGTGAACCAAAACAATGTTGACAATGTGTTCAGAAAAATATGTTTAAATTAAATGACCATGGTATGGAAGAAACTGTTGAGTCATTTAAATTCCAAACTTATAGGCTTCACGATTAAGTACAGTTATAAGACTGCAAAGGCCAGCAACTAAACAGGATGCAAGTTTATTTCTTCTTTTTGCATTTGGGTTCCAATCTCAAAGTCACTCATGGTCCCACATGCTACAAAGGTGCAGTGGAGACCTCAGGTGTTTGGAGAAGCCAGGAGCGTGGACTGTGGACTGTCTGAGGAAAACTGCAAGGCAGGAGCTGAGTGGGCATGAGAGGGAAGCCATGGGAGCTACAGCCACCAGAAGTGCCACACAGACAGAGCTACACAAGCCCTTTGGAGCTCATATCTTGCACACATTGCCTCAAATGCTGCACAGGGAACTATAGGACTTAATGTTTGCACTGTTGGATTCTGTACTTGCTTTGGTTCCATTTTCTTTACATCCCTGTTTGTACACTTTGGAATGGAAATATCTATGTTGTGCTATTGAATGTTGGAAGTGTTTAACTTTCTTTTCATTTTGCAAGGGCTCCCAGCTAAGAGTTTGACTTAGGTCTCAGAGGGACTTGGAATATTCGGCGATGCTGGAATTGTTAGGGTTTTGCCAATCCTTAGAGATAGACTAAATACATTCTGTGTAAAGGATGTACATGAGTCTTTGGGAGGGCCAGGGAAGAAGGTTATGTTTGTGTCAAGATGTATGTACCCTCAAAGCCTCATAGACATTAAGATGGGATTTTTCAGAGGTAGCTGAATCTACAGTGTGTGATTGATTTGCAGTACAATGCTAGAATTAAAGTTATGAGTCTCTCTCTCTCTCTCTCTCTCTCTCTCTCTCTCTCTCTCTCTTTCTCTCTGCTTTTGTTGTCTTCAGCCACCATGAATTATTCCACCCTGTGAAGCTACTCTGTCTTGGAAGAAACCTATTGGGAACTGAAACCTTTGCAAACCGTAAGTTAAATAAAACTTTTCCCCTTTAACTTTGGGCATCAGATATTTTGTCTCAGCAACAAGAAAAGTAAAAGGACAGGGTTTGATCTGGATGAGCAGCTGCTTCTCAGGAACCTCCAGGGTGGTCTGGTCCTCATACTACTTCCGCTTACATATTACAGGCGCGTGGGCGTGTGCACCTGCCAGCAAGGCTAGGAGATATAGAAGTTCAGTAATATTCACAGCTACTGCAGATAAATTTATTTCCTGTCACCAAGTAAGAATAAGAAGATGGTTTTTTTCAGTTACTACTTGAATAATCACTATTTGCAGGATTATCTTCAAATATACAGAATAGGATGTGAACTTGATTATGTAATTCATCACTTGGAGAAATCTGTTTTCCCTTCCATATGTTGACACTGAAAATTGAGAATGATGTTGCAAAAAATGAAATTAGTTGGAATTAAAAAATAATATTTGAAGCTTGCTGTGATGGTCTAAGCAAGCCTGTATTCCCAGTATTCTGGGAGGCCGAGGTAAAATGACCACAAGTTCAAGTCTAGCTTTGGCAATTTAGTGAGGCCCTATCTCAAAATAGAAAATGAAAAGGGCTGACGGTGTAGCGCAGTATGAAGGTTCTGGGTTCAGGTCCCATGCTGAAATAAGTTGGTATAAAGCAATCATCTTTATTAATATTCTTGAGCTATGATACCAAACTGAGAACAATTAAAAATATTGCTATATTTCAGATGACTTGAAACTGAGAAAGTTCAATTCATGGAATTAGTAAGCCAGAAGGTATATCTGTACCTACAGGACATAGAAGATAGGACAAACTCTTGCAAATTTATTCAATCTGTCTTTTAATGATGTTACTAAGGTGAGATTGAGAAAAAAGCATAATTTAGAATGAGAAATTAAGCTAAATAAATATATAGGAATTAGAAGTCTGTATCTTCAAAGAAAAAATTATGTTCCAATATTTTTTACAAAAACCCAAAGTAAAACTTACTAGACAATGTCACTAGGATTGTAAAGTTGAAAAACAGAATAATTATCTGAAGAATTCAAGCAAAATCCTTGATATTATCAGAAGTATTTGAATAATTGAGGTGAAAATGGAGTTTCTGCCTGGATTGTTCAGATAATTGCCTTAATTCTAAACATCACTTGCTACTGGAGACCTTTCTGTATCAGGAATATTAAATGTGAATAGACAATAGACTCCTACATTAAAGGGTGGTGATAGTGGTCTGGAGAGAGAACTTTCAAAAAAAGATTAAATTTGCCTTTCTACTGTCCATAGCTAACATCCATATTTTAACCGAAAGAGAATGAACTTTTTGGTAAAAAAGGGAAATAAATATAAATGGGCTTGAATGCACCCCCTAGTCCTTTTTTTTAAAAAAAATTGTTTATTGATACATTAGATATACAAAATAGTCACGTTCATTAGAGGGAATTTGTACCTGTATGTGACGTATCTTGGTTCCTCTTTATCTCCCATCCCCTCCCCTCGCTCCAACTCTCTTACCTTCCATATTTACAAAGCTTTGTTCCTATTTTAATCTTGTCTCATTGCTTTTCTTTTCTCCCACCTCCTCCCTAGTTCCTTTTCCGATCTGAACAACTGCTTCCTCTTTCACAATATCTATTATACAGTTTGATTTTTATTTACAGTTTCAGTTTTTCACACCAGAGACAATGTGGTATTTACACGTCTGATTTATTTCACTTAAGACTAGGGTCTCAAGGTCCATTTAGCTATAGGTGTTTCCAGTTTACCCTTCTTTATGGCAGACTAGTACTTCATTGTTTAAAAAAACCACATCTTCTTTATCCCTTCTTCCTCTGACAGGCATTTGGGCTTTCCCCAAGATTTAGCTATTATAAACTGTGCTGTTATGAAGCTGAATGAGCATATATTGCTGTGGTATGATGCTTGTGTGTGTGTATGTGGAAATGGTCCTTGTAAAAGTTATATGTTCCTCTAACTTCAAAAATGAAGACAATTTGTCTTTCTAAACTTCACAGATATACTCAATCAGGAAACTTGACTTGTTGCTCTTCATTTTGCTAAGCTTTGTCTTTTAATTCTTAAACACAAAAGAGGAGGCTCACAGCCCAGTCCCACTCTGTGCCCCTTTTTCTTTGAGAACTGAATCCCTGGGCATGCGTAGCCCCTGATCCCTTTGCAGGCTTCTCTGGAGCTGCATGTTCCCAGTCACTGTGTTCTAGCCCATCGTTGGGCACCAGGACAGGATGCTCCTTTCTGGGCTGGACGGCTGGACGAGTGAGATGTCTGTCTGTCTCCTGGCCACCTAGGGCCCTGGCCACATCTCCCTGGGTTTCAGGATGAGGGGAGTGGGAGCCTGAGCCCGGGATGCATGTACAGCAAAATTTGAGAATTATTTGAGCAAAATTTGAAGATGCAAACTTTGAGCATCATTTAAGAATTTTTCAATGCCCCTACCTATACTAAAAAAACTCCCACAAAAACCAAAAGGGAAAAAAAGAAGATAATGAACAGGGGAGGAAAATGTACACGTTGAATCCAGCAATGGATCATCAATAGCTGTGATTTCTTCATCTTTTGCAGATTTATCTAAGTACAACATTAATAGCAAGAGAAGGAAACAAAAATCAATGGATGCAGTAGCTTCTCTCCTCTTCCTGAGCTACTCCAATTCTTCCCATCTCTCAAGAGCCCGCTCTTCTTGCAAATCCCCACTGATCCCCACTAAGAATTAACCTCTGCTCTTTATGTATTTACCAAAAGCAGGACTAAGGGATGGGTAGCAAGAGAGGAACTTGACTTAGGTATGCAATTTGTAGGGACAATCAACATGTTTAGTGGTGTATTTTTATTAGTACACTATGGCATACAAGCCAACCTCTTGTATTTGGAAATGATTTTAAATTATATTTTGCTCTCTTCTCTATGATGGCACTAAAATCTTGTGTTTGTAATTAATTTTTACATAATGCTTTGCTTTACTATGATAGTACTGTAATATTTCTTTTTATAAGCATCCTCCCTCAGGTAAGTGCTACTCATTTTTCCATTCTTCATGTGCCTGTTATGTTACTGTTTATAAGTGTGAAAACCTCTTTAAACCTATTGAATTGAACCAACTAAAGGATTTTGTAAAAATCTGCTGGGCCAGCAACTGTGAGATGAAGTTTCATTGTCAAATTCAACTGTAGCAAAGGAATAACAGAGAATGAAGAATCTTTTAAAGTACTGATAATTTGGTACTATGGGAAAATCACCTGGTTTCTCCTTGACTAAAACCCTAATGAAAGCTGTAAGACACAGGAACTTAATACCAGCACTTTGTCCTATGCCTGTAAAGTGCTTTATTTTAATCCTCAGCTTAATCCTGCAAGGCAGGTATCACTGCCCTTATTTACTGTGCAGAGTGAGCAGTAACTTGCCCAAGGAGTTACAGGCCAAGAGAGGCAGAGCAGGGGCTTGAACCCTGATTTTCTTGCCACATCTAGGGGTCCTTGCGTGTGGACTGGGCTGAGTGCCGACTAGGAATCCACAATTTGTGCAGCAAGAACCATGGCACATGTCACGCTAATAAAACAATGTAGGCAGTACCTCAGCTGCACAGCCTCATGGTGACTAAAATGGAAATGTTCTCTTTTACTCTTATAAAGTTGGTCAACGCTAGGCATTCGATCAGATATTTTATGGTATTTTTTTGGAAGGTAGCAGAAACCTACACATTGCAAAAATTACGTATTTAGTTTCTCAGTACAACTTCACTACGGATGCATGCACAGTATATTCAAAGCATGTGACTCATGTCTCCTCCTTTATGAAATGTTCAGAAGGGTCTTTGAACTTTTCAGCCGAAGAGTAGTTTTAGTGTGAAATATAATTACAGTACCCAAGAGGTGACTAGGTTTAATACATTTCTTCAGACTTTGGGGGGGTGGTAGTCTGTATTTAAAATTTTTGTATGATGGATTTATGAGACCCTGTATCTGCTTCATTTGTAATGGCCATCAGCTTGTCATAAACACATATTCAAATCCATAAATGTTAACTATTTGCCACTGTAATTGACTCATCATGAAAACAATGGACTCATCGAGTACTGCCCCAAGAATCTTTTAAACAAAACTCAATCCTCCCCACCCCACCCCACCCCACCCCCTCAAGATGATAGCTGAGTCCCAAACAATTCCCTCTCTGGGTCAATCAATCCTCAGAGAAAGTCCAAGCCATCCCTAGGGAGCACCACCGTCCACCAACGGCCCCCCGGCTCCGCGCAAACGCGGAGGCCCCAAGGTTCGCAAGGCGCCCAACCGGCCGGCGCCGGGTGATCCGGGTTCTCAGCGCGACCCTCATGGCCGCCGGTGGGGCCTGGCCACGCCCCCTCCGTGACTCGCGCCCCCTCCCTCCCCGTCGCCCGCGCCGCGCCGGTTCTCGCGAGATCGGGCTGGGAGCGCTCAGGGCCTTTTCAAACCCGGGTCCGTTACCGCTCCCGGCCGCGGCCGCCATTGTCGCGCGCGGAGCCCTCAGCGAGCGCGGTGGAGCGATGGCGGACGCCGACGAGCCCGCGGTGGCCGGTGACGACAGCCCGCGCCCGCAGCCTGCCGAGTCCCGCGGCCCGGAGCCCGAGAAGCAGCCGCCGCGGAGCAGCTCCAACGGCGTGACAATGTATGGTGTCTCCTCGCGGGCCAGGCCGGGCCGGGCCGGGTGGGGGCCGGGAGCAGCTGCGGGCCGGCGGGCGTCCCCGCGGGCGGGCCGGGCCGGACCGAGGTCCCCCCTCGGCGCCCCTCCTCCCAGGAGGCGGGGAGCGGTCCCCGGGCCGCTGCTCTGGCGTCGCTAGGGGGTATCCAGGGGTGACGTCATCGCCCGCCCCGCCCGGGCCTGCCGCGCTCCCCGGGGTGCTGCTGGCGCGGCCCCCTCGGGTGCCTTTTAATTTCCCAAGTGATCCCCGCGGAGAGGAAGTAGGATCCCGCCCCCTAGGCCGCTCCATTGTGTTTCCCTGGAGTCCACTACAGGTGCACACTTTGAACGGGGGGAGGGGGCGGAAAGAGCTTTCCTCACCCCCTCGATGATGTTTGTCAACCTCACAGGCTGTTTAAAAAAAAGAAAAAAAACGACTCAGCTTGGTGGCCTGCATCTTGGTAAAGATCTAAAAAGATAGGTATTTATTTGTTTTGTGGGCTCAGGATGAACCCAGGGCTTCATGCTAGGCTAGGCAGGTGCTGGATCACAGAGCTACAGCTACAGCCCTTTAAAGTGCTCTTTTTTTTTTTTTAGTAAAGAAAGCTTGCTTCTTTACCATTGCATCTGTCACATGTGCCTATAAAGATGTTAGCAGCCTCAAATCCCTAGCAGTTGGATTATAAGGAAATGTTCTGAGGACGTGTTATGCTCACCGCTTGTCATGTGGGACGGTAGGATGTGTTTTCATATGCCAAACTCCTTTAATTTGAAGTTGGGTTGAAATTATTTAGTGGAAACGACTTCTTCCTTCATTTCTGACTCAGTAGATTGCTGGAAACCCGTGCTTATAATGGAAATGCATGCTTATAGTTGGAAAGGTAAATGTCTGATTTTTCTTTTGTGGAGAAAGGTGCAATGTGTCTGGTACCACCTGGACCCCTCTGTGTGAGGGCTGGTTTTAGAATAACACTCCCTCCTTTGTTGGGACAGTCTTGTCTTTACATGGATTTCAATAGGTAGAGTATTCTAGGCCACAGTGGGCTGAATACTGTCAAAGGAATCTAGGCAAAGTAGGGGTGCCCGGTACAGAAGAAGCCAGCAGAATTTGTTCCCACGTGGAAAATGTGTATGCCTCTCAGTAATTGGGCTATCAGTAGCTGAAGCACTCTACCATGCCTGCAAACATGTGGGTCTTTAGAGACTTGGCATTAAAATAGAAAGGAAAAATAGTGGAATGATATACTTAAAAATAGCCCTCCATATCTTTTTGCATCCATGAATTTTGCATCCATACATTGAACCAACCAACTGTGAATTGAAAATATGCTCCCTCTGCCCCCAAAATTATATCTGTACTAAACATGTACAGAATTTTTCTTGTCATTATTCCCTGAGCCATGTAGTGTGACACCTATTTCCATAGCATTTACATTGTTATTAGATATTACAAGTCCTCTAGAGAGGATTTTATGTGTCATTTTGTATAAGGGACCCCAGTGTCTCTTCAATCTGAGGAAGTAGGGTGGGGCCCTGTGGCTAATGAGGGAGGACTGGATGGGCTAGTAATTCCCATCTAAATGTGAGTTTGTCACCACTTTGCTTCTGGAAAACAAAGTCCAGGCTTGAATTTCAGAGAGAAGCTGCATTATGCTTGGGTAAGGTTAGTATACTGCAGGCGCGGGTAAAACTGCTGCCTGAACCTTCATCAAATCTAAGGGTCTCTGCCCTCTGAAAGTCTCATCACAGGACAGGAAAAGAGAGAGCACAGAAGTGGGAAAGGGATCTTCCAATTTAGGAAGAGAAAAATATATAAAGTAAATAAGAAATGTTAATAGTAAGTGTAAATTTTTCCATATTGCTTACAATTAATCTCTCTCCCTTCCTCTTTTCCCAGAAGTTGAGAGAGGCCAACTCATTCCAAGGGATTTCTTGTACTGTGTGCTGTTCCATGAGCACATATGATGTCCAGCATGGGTCCCTCTCAGTGAGCTAGAGACCCAAGCCTTGTCCTATCCTGTGAACAGTGGGAGTGGTTTAGTGACACCAACCCATAAGCTTGGTTTCCTTACCATATGTGTTTGATGATTACAATTCATTTTGTTGACCATAAAAGTGAACAGATGTTGCTGTATAATACCGACTGCCTAGATGTGAAGAGAGTGCTACTTGTCCTCAGGACCGACATGACTTTTTCTAAGGTTATGCGTAGTCCCTGAGGGTGGAGCTACCCTGTATGTCTTACTCATTTTTATTCCTTAATATGTCATTTGAAAAGGATCGGTGAATATTTGTTGAAGAAATGCAGAAACTCACATTTAGTTGCCATATTCACATTATTTAGACAAATTAAAGATAGGTTTCCTTAGGTGTACTCTGTTCCATTATGCCAAATAGAGTAGTAGCCTCTCTTGAAGTGAATTGGAAGGAAATGGGCGGTGTTGCAACTCTTCACTATTCATGTATGACTAACTGAACCTCAGGCTGAGTGGAGATGGAGACATAGGAACATACTTCTACAAAATACAAAAGTATTGGGGTAAGGTGAAAGTTTACTACTAGAGTCACAGTTTTAATTATACTACCAGCAACGACTTGAACTAGAATTTCCCCCAGTTTTATTGAGATATAATAAAAAATTATATTTAAGATGTACAGTGTGATATTTTGATGTACAGTGAATACATGGTGAAATGATTACCACAGTCAAACCAATTAGCATAGCTATTAACTTTATATAGCCAAACTGTGTGTGTGTGTGGTGAGAATACTTATGATCTAGTCCAGTGACATCCAACTCACATCATGAATGCTGTAGGGGGCTGTTCATATCATTGAAAGCTCTAAAAGGTTCGCCATCACTGATCTGAGTCTGCAGATTTCAAATGTACAGTGTATTATAACTCACAATCGTTACTGTACTATCCAGTAGGTCTCTAGAACTTGTAACTGAAAATTTGTACCCTTAGACCAACATCTTCCCCGTTTCCCCTGTTCTGTTACCTCTGGTAACTATGCTACTCTGCTTCATTGACTGAGCTTGAATTTTTCATGTTCCACATATAAGTGATATCACACAGTATGTGTCTGATTTATTTCACTTAGCAAAATGTCCAGTTTCATCTAGATTGCTGCAAATGGCAGAGTTCTTTCTTTTTTAAGACTGAATAATACTCCATTGTGTGTTTATACTGTTTTTTTTAGTCATTGATGCATTGCTTGTTTCTTTATCTTAGATATTGTGAATGGCACAGTGAACATGAGAGTGTAGATACCTCTTTTGGATAAACCCTCAGAAGTGGAATTGCTAAGTGTGTTAGTTGAGAGAATCACCTTAAAGATTTTTTTGGTTCACAGTTTGAAAGATAACCAGTTCGTGGCCCATTGGCTCCATCGCTTTGGCTGTGAGGTGTAGGGTAGACTGTTACAGCAGCGAGAATGTGTGGAAGGAGAGGCTGCTTACCTCCTGGAAGGGCCAGCATGCACAGAAGGAGGAAAAGGGCCAGGGGCCAGATGGATAGACCCTTTGAGGGCACATCCCTGACGACCTGCTTCCTCCAAGTAGCTCTGCCTCTTGCAGTTAGCACCATCTTCCAACAGTCCTTTCAGTGGTGACTCTCATCAATTGATGAATTTATTGATGAGATCAAAGCCCTGCTGATTCACTTCCCCAAAGCCCCATCTCTGAACACTGCTGCAGTGGGTATCAGATCTTCAACATTTTATACTTTTGGGGGTCATTAAAAACCCTAACATTAGGTCACATGATGATTTTGTTTCTAATTTGTTGAGAAACCTCCATACTACTTTTCTGTAATGAGAATATGGTACCTGTTCCCATCAGTAGTCTATAAGGGTTTTCTGTATATCCTTACCAGCACTTCTCATTTTCTGACATTTTGTAATAGCTATCCTAATAAGGTGGTAAGAGACCTCAGTGTGGCTTTAAATTATATCTTCTGATCTTCAGTGGTGTTAAACTTCTTTTCAGGTACCTTTTGACCATTTTTATGTCTTCTTTGGGAAAATATCTACTTAGGTCCTTTTCCTATCTATTAAATTCACTTATAAGTGTTGCTCTGAGGCATTTGATTTGTTTTTTGCAGTTGAGTTGCATGAGTTTGCATAAGTTTTGATCTAGAGTATCCTCTGAATGTCTCATGTGTTCAGAGGTATGGCTTCTGGAGTGATTGGATCCTGTGGGTGCTGTGGATTGATCCACCTGTGAGTTCATAGCTAAACATGCTGTTAAGATGTGGGGCCTTTGGGGGAGAGTTGTGCCCCTGAAAGGTATGTCTCCCTCCTCCTCTCTCTATTTGCCTCCTGGCTGCCATGAAGTGAATAGTTTTCCTACACCATACCACTTACTGCTTTGGAGCCAGATGACCATGGACTCAATCCCTGCAAACTGTGAGCCAAATTAAGTCTCTCCTCCTTTAAGTTGAGGGTGTCAGGTGTTTTGTTCCAGGAATGGGGAAGCTTATAACAGCATTTCTCATCCTGATACATCGTTTGCAAATATTTCCTCCCATTCCATAGGTTGTCTTTTCATTTTGTTGTTTCCTTTGCTGTGTAGAAACTTTTCAGTTTGATGTTAGGTAGTCTCTCATTTGTTTGGTTTTCAAAACTTCCTTTTGGTATCATATCTAAAAAATTGTCAAGATTAATGTCATGAAGCTTTCCCTTCTGTTTTCTTCTAGGAGTTACATACATGTTTTAGGTATTGTAGTTATACATTCATTTCCCATTGATTTGTGTGTGTGTGTGTTTGTGTGAGTGTGAGTGTGTGTGTGTTTGTGTGAGTGTGAGTGTGTGTGTGTTTGTGTGAGTGTGTGTGTGTGTTATAAAGATCTAGTTTATTTGTTTTTGCCCATGGATGTTCAGTTTTCCCAACATGTTGAAGACTCTTTCATCATTGTATATTTTTGACGCTTTTTAAAAGGATATTGACTGTATGTTTGTATGTATTTCTAAGGTTTCTGTTCTATTGATTTTTGTGTGTTTTTATACCAATTTCATATTATTTTGATTACTATGGCTTTGTAATATTATTTGGAATTAGGAGATGCGATGCTTGTAGCTTTGCTCTTATTTCAAATTGCTTCGGCACTTTGGGATCATTTGTAATTCTATATAAACTTTAGGATTTTTTTTCTCATTTTTTTAGTAAAAAACACCATGAGAATTTTGGTAGGGACTGCACTGAATTGATAGGTCATTTTGAGTGGTAGTTAGATAACATTGTCTTATTTTTCATGAGCACAGAATATTGATTTATTGTATCATTTTCAGTTTCTTTCATTATTGTTTTATAGTTTTCAGTGTCTTTTACCCTCTTGGTTAAATTCATTATTCCAAGGTATTTTTTGTTTTCAATGTTGTTATAAATGGAGTTGTTCTCTTACCTTTTTTTTTTTGATTTAGTTCATTGTTAGTATATAGAATTATAACTGATTTTTGTATGTTGATTTTTTATAACTTTACCGAATTCATTTATTAGTCCAAATAGTTTTTGGTGGGCTTTTAAAAGGTTTTCTGGGCCAGAGGTATAGCTCAGCAGCACAACTGCCTGCTTGGCAAGCACACGGTCTTCAGTTTGGTCCTGGTACCAAATAAAAGGTTTTCTATAAGAAGATCTCATCATCTACCAATAGATGATTTTATATCTTTCTTTTCAATTTGCATGTCTCGCACAGCTTTCTCTCGTCTATTTTCTCTGGTCAGGACTTCCAATACCATGTTGAGTAGAAAAGTGCTGCGAGCAGGGATCCTTACTTTGCTGCTGATCTTAGAGGAAAAGTTACCAGTTTTTCACTGTTGAGGATGAAGTTAGCTGTGGGCCTGCATATGTGACCTTTATTATGTCTAGGTGTCTTCTGTCTATAATTTGTTGAGAGTTTTTATCATCAAAGAGTGTTGGATTTTGTTAAATATTTTCCTGTATTTGTTGAGATGATGGTTTTATTATTTCTATCTTTCATTCTGTTAATGTCATGTATCGCATTTATTGATACGCATTTGTTGATCTGTCCTTATCCCTGTGATAAATCTAACTTGCTTGCGGTGTACAATTCTTTAAATGTGCTGGTAAATTCAGTATGGTGGTGTTCTGTTAAGGGTTTCTGCATCTGTTTATAGGGGATATTGGCCTTTTCTCTCTCTCTCTCTGTCTCTCTCTTTTTACAGTGTTTTAATCTGGCTTTGCTATTAATATGATGACTTTGTAGAATGATTTTTCTCTTGTTCAGTTTTCTAGAGAAAGAGTTGAATGATTAGTATTAGTACTTAAATGTATGGTTGAATTCATCAGTGAGGACATTGGGTCCTGGGCTTTTCATTTGGGAGACTTTCTTTTAGTATTGGGGATTAATCCTAGGGCTTTCGAACTGAATTTTATCCCCTCCTTTAAAAATTTTTTTTGTTTTGAGACAGGAACTCCCTGAGTCTTTGAGTTTCCCAGACTGGGCTTGAACTGTGATCTTCCTACTTCAGCCTCCCAGATTGCTCGGTTTCAGGCTTTACTGCTATGCATGATTTTGGGAGATTTTCAATTACTGATTTGATCTCCTTTCTCATTATTGGTCCATTTAGATTTTGTTTCTTCCTTACTTGATCATGGTGAGTTGTATGCTTCTGGTAATTCATCCAGTTCTACATTTTTCCAGTTTGTTGGCATATAATTCTTCATAGTAGTCTCTTAACCTCAAGTATTTCTGTCTTAGCAGTTGTAATTTCTTTCTGGTTTTAAGTCTTCTATTTTTAATATCTAGTTTAATATTTGTCAATTTTATTTTTCTTTAAAAAAACAGTTTTGCTGACTTTTTCTTTCACCTTCCTAGTATATTTAATTTGAGCTCTGACCTTTATTTTTTTTTTTTAACTTATTAACTTTGGGCTTATTTTCTTCCCCTCTTGAAGCTCCTTGAAATGTGGTTAAGTTGAAATCTTTTTTTTTTTTTTTCCTCAGGCACATAAAACTGAGTTTTCCTCTGGTATTTTTCTTTGGGAACTAGAATTAACTTTAGATCTCATGCTTTAAATCACACAGTACTATGTCTGTTTGTTTGCTGTTACTGCTTTTTTTTAGAAATTTATAATATGGGAAAGAATAATTTAGTCTTGAGAGCATATAAAATTTTTTTGTAATTATCCTAGTCTTCAGGTACGTTAAGAAGGATGGATTTACCAAAATGAACAGTTTGAGAATTAGTATGTTGGATTCTGGATATGGTGCCAGGGTTCCATAGCATTGTTTCCTTAAGAGTTTTCATGTATTTTTCACTGCCTGCTCGTAGTGTGTGTAGGGCATAGAAAGGTTTCAGGAATTGTGTGATTCTGGTTTAGTTCCTTAATAATCAAATCGTTCCTGTAGTCACTAACTGATAGGTCTTCCGCAGGTAATTTATGTATCGTTGGTGTTTTAGTGGTATATTTAAGATACAACCAGTTGAAAAGAAGAAATTGCTTTCTCTGGTCATGATTGAAGTAAATGTTTTCAAGAAGATAATCTATAGGAAAGTCTGGTCTGTAGTAGAATTGTTACGAACAAATGGTCCCCACGTTCAGGTGATCAATCCGCACCCCAGCCAAGAACAGAACCACCTTGCATGTACTACAGAACTTTTCCGTGCTCACAGGTGTTTTCCTCCAGGAGGAAAAGAGTCCTTGTGGTTTTGAAGCCCAATAATGCCTTTATTCTTCGTTTCGATTGGCCTTAGTCAGCTTTGTATTATTTGATTTCAATATGTGTGAAGGTATGGACAGCTATTTTGAAGAGAACAAGAGACATTGTGGTAACCACTGTTGATCTGTTGTCTTGGTTTGAAATCCTGTGTTGCTTGCATTGTTTTATTCTGATCTGCTTTGGTTCTGTTCTGTTTTGTTTTATTCTCTTTAAAATAAAAAAGAAAGGAAAGAAAAGAAAATAGTCCTTGGGGAAGAGTACTGAGCTAGAGACGTGTAGACACCTGGCCCTGTGACCAGAGCCTCACCTAGCAGGCCTGCCCTGGGTTCAGCTGAGGGTACCGTGTGAATCGGCCTCCGGGGAAGTGGGGAGCGGCCCTGCGGAGAGGAGAGGCCTGTGCTCCCGGCCCAGCCCTCTGCAGCCGGGCAGCCGAGAAGACCCTTTCTAGGTCACCTGCTGCTGACGGGGCATTCAGTTTCAGGGTGCCAAGTGGCCAGCAGGTCTGGTGCTGATGTCTGACCCCTGGTTCTAGCTGCTTCTCTGGCAGACGCTGGCACCGCTGTGCTCCAGTGAGTACGGGTCCCTCGTTGTCTGTTTCTTCCCGCCCAGTTCCCATTATGTGCGGTCGCTGCTAGGGCAGCCGAAGTGCTCACGGGTGCAGTTTAGAGTGGTGTAGCGGTGATCCCAGCTGTGCTACCTGCTCAGGAGAGCGCTGTTAGGAGACTCACTGTGTGGTCACATTGTTAGAGCCGCGAAGAGCACCGACAGGACAGCGATGGATGGAAGGGCCCTTAGAGCCCCGGGTGTGAGGCCAGGCGGTTTTCTGGAGAATCTGGGAAGGTTTTAAAACATTAGATTCCTAAGTGCCATGGAGATTTTTTTTTTTATGTTTGTGAAAATTGCTCCAATACTGTTAAGTTTAAATTCAATAGAATAATTAGTGGTTTAGAAGGGAATCTATTGTTTGTTTGTTTTCCCAGACAAGATCTTGCTGTGTAGTTCAGGCTGTTTGAATCACTGCGTAGAGCAGGCTGGCCTCAAACTTGCGGTGGTCCCTCTGCCTTAGCCTCCCGACTTCTGGGATTTAGAAAGGAATCTGTTGTAACCTCTGTAAAAAACTTAAATTTACTAGAGTCTTCATTTTAATGAAATCTACTGTAACTTGTAAACATGATTCCTTTTGAAAAGTAAATTGCATTTTTAAATATAAATCCAAATTTTTGTCTATAGGGTTTACCTAAAGTACAGTATATATCTGGATCTTAGTATACCTTCATTTCATAGAATCATAATAATGACATTATGATTGCAGTCTTATAAATTAGATGTTTTCCAATTAGGCTTTGTTAAATAGATTTGTAAAATTCAGATGCATGTTGCATTTAATTATTGCCTTCCTCTATCTTGTCCTGTCATAGGTATTACTAAAATGATACAATTGTATGAAGTACTCTATCCTATCTTATTGTTTAAGGCAGAGAAAATGTTCAACATGAAGATGCTAGGATATCTTATAAATTTTACTTTCTAAGTTTGGGAATAGAAAAACTTTTGAGAGTCTTATGTAAGCATATGCAAGTATAAATGTAGGTATATAGGTAGAGCTATCTGTTTTTATTACATTTTTAAGCAAAGAAGGAGAAAGTTCTGAAAAGAAACTATTAATCTTTAAGAAATAATACCATTTGATAAATCAGGTTTTTAAGAATTTTGAATGATACCCAGAAAGTTAATACTCCATTAAAGGTAACAATTTTACATGCTATAAAAACATCCACCATAGGTTCTAATAACATTTATTAAGTAATAGGATGGGAACAACCAGGCTATTGATTGCCGCAGCTATTTAATATGGAAAGATATGAGGACCATTAAGTGGGAAACTGGAGAGTGTGGTGATCCTGCATGCTCAGACCCTTTGAGTGACTTTGAGTGGTTTCAGAGCTATGGAGCTTTACCAAGGCCTAGCTGAGTGGAGGATTTTATGAAGTGAAACGCATGTGTTCTTTAATATAAACTTACATTCTTAGAAGCACCACTGAGGTTATTTTTGTTTTTTAAAATTCATAGGGAGAATGATGGATCGGTGAAAGAAGAGAAATCTGACTTAAAAGAGAAATCCACAGGAAATAAGAAGGCCAGTCGGTTCCATCCTTACTCAAAAGACAAGAACTCAAGCACTGGGGAAAAGAAGGGTCCAAATCGCAACAGAGTTTTCATTAGCAACATCCCCTATGACATGAAATGGCAAGCTATTAAAGACCTCATGAGAGAAAAAGGTAAGTGTCGCAGAGATCGCCCGCTCCTTGGTTAACTTTTGTATCAGAGGGGAAGAAGCTAAACATACTTTTATTCTCCTTAGTCACATAGACTCAAAAACTTAATTTTTATTTCTTGACATATGAATTAATCTTTTCCTCTCCTCTCACCTGACACAATCTCATTCCACGGTAGTATGGATAAATGAAGTACTTTCTTTTTGCCACCTCAGTGGGTAGTAGCAAGCCAGCATTTGCATGCCACCAAGAATTTTGTTAAAGTGATTGCTTTGTCTAGTTGAAGTTTTTATAGATTCTAAAAGCATTATTGCATCAGTTAAGCAATACTTGTAGTGTGTTAATGTATGCATAACAAGGTCTATTTTTTTCCCAAAAGCTGTTTTGTTCTTCCCTTGGTGGAGTCTGGAGTCTGGCTGTGGAATTCCTTTTGTTTGCATTGTCCTGCCTGCCAAGATGCTGTCTTTGCAGTTCTATATTAAAATTGCGTTACTGCTGTTGTAGTTTGATTTCAGAATAATCTGAAAACCCTCATCTTATATACATGGTTGGTTTTGGGGAAAAATAATTTTAATACTTGATCTTGTAAAAGTTAGTTCTGTCACCTCTTGAAAAATTGAGTTTCACCAGTCCCACAAACTATGTACTTGGCTTTGAGGCTGATCTCTGCTAATAAATACAAAACAATTGCATTGGTGTGTCTGTTGTAAGGTGACAACTATTTGATTGGTTTTATTCATTGACTTTATTTAGAAAGTGTGTGGCTTGCTGTGAAGCATGACTTGTAAATTTAGTTTACTGATGGCAACCATGATTGAAGACATTCAGGTAGAAGGTCACCTTAAAACAGCTGTTGTGTGTAGGCTGACCAAAGTTATTTGAAAAGTGCTAATGTTGATGTCTCTCAATATGATAGGCTAAGGGACCATTCGTATGTATATGTGCATTTGTTCACCAACTATATCATGCTGGCCAAAATATGATCTGTAGTATGAATTAGGTTAATATGGTTGTTAGCTTCTTTTAGAGAATGTGGATGATGTACATTTCTGAAAATCAGTTAAATTTACAGAGCCATTGACAGGAGGTATGTTGGTCTGGTTTTGATTGTTGGTGAATAATAGGTGCTTTTCTGTAGAGTTGCGCACAGGTGTGCAGTAAAGCAAGATACTGGTGTTTAAATGTATTGTTTCTTGGTATCTTCCTTTTGTATGTCTTATGTAGTCGGTGAGGTTACATACGTGGAGCTCTTTAAGGATGCGGAAGGAAAATCAAGGGTAAGTGCTGTGGGCAATAATCTGCTCGAGGTGTAAAAGTTCCTCAGCAGTTTACTTTCTGTATAATACTTGTACCAGTTTTTGGAAACTTAAGTTTCATTTTGCTTTACTTTATTATGCAAGACATGAGGCTTTATACTAGTAAGTCTGATAATTAGGCCAGCCAATGAGCTGCCTGGAAGGGTTGGGTTTGTAAATGTTTTTGTAAAGGGCATTCACTTTTCTAATACTCTAAGGTAGTGTTTCTTAGTTAATAAAATTTTCGTTGTATTTTGATGTCTTCAAGGATATTTTAAAGTCACCGAATTGATAATATTCCCCAAGAGTTTTATGAGAGGGCTGTAGCTTAAAGGTGTTAATTGAGAATGTAACTTTGAAAAGCTCAATTTGGTAACGTGCAGGACCACATAAGAGGCAGTGCTCTGACCAAACACTAGGAAGGCCATTGCTGAGTAAATTAGCATAAAAGGAATTGGTTGATAGCAGATTTTGTTTTTTAGCAACAACTGTACAATATACTGAAGAATTTAATGGAAAGCTTTTTACAGTGTTTAATAGCAAAACCCATTTAGGTAAATGGGAAAAATATAATATTCACTTGACACTTTGAACAGTAATCACAAGGAATTATTTTTAAAAATGATTCTATGTTTCTTTGGCATAGGTGATTTTTTTTTTTATGTATTTGCAATTGGATATTACTGCAGTGAGTTTGACTAATGCAGAACTTTAGTAAAATAGAATTAATATTTGTTTGTAATTTTTACTTTCTTAGAGTTGAAATATATGTTGTATACTTTATCTTTTAAAAATATTTGTAACTATGTAAGGACAAGTATATTGGAGTCTTCAAATACTTCCTTGAATTACTGTTGAATGAATTTGTATTAGTGATACTAGTTTTAACTTTATGAAAAGTTATCTTAAAGTAAAAATGTGCTCCAAGCTTATTACATGCTAGGTTCTATTTTAAATAGATGGATTTAAAATTTAACAGAAAATTTATAATACTTGTCTGCTATGTTCTGGAGGTGTAAACAATTTAAAAAGTGATGATGTAATTGATTACTTTTATTGATGTAAATATTAGAAATATCATTAACTTCATCTACTGATCTAAAACCTTTTTTCTTTTGCATATGTTGACAATTCTACCTGGATATAGGGTTGTGGGTAAGAATTTTTTTTTTTTTTTACAGTACTTTAAGTCAAATTAAACTTCTAATTGTGAAAGGAAGTCTTAGTGCATAAATACTTCTTATAATTTTTTTCTCCATTAAGTGTGGTTGAATTCAAAGATGAAGAATTTGTAAAGAAAGCACTAGAAACTATGAACAAATACGATCTTAGTGGAAGACCCCTGAATATAAAAGAGGTAAGATCTCTTTTATAATTAAAGTGCTAAAGACCTTTCTTTAGATTTTCATTTTGCTAATATATGTGTCTGACTGCAACTTCTGTTTTTAAGCATAGAGACTTACTAAGGAATTGAATATTAATGACAGCTTTCCTTGTACGTGATTCCCTACTTTCCTCTGACCAGTTACTCTTTGTATTTGACTTATTCCAAGTTGTTAACATTACTGCTAATCAGTGGTGGGCATTCAACGGGATGCTAGTGGTCTGAGTCCCAGCCTCCTCACTTTGCGTCTCTGTGAGTAGGCGTGCTACTTCTCTAACCTCAGTAATCAGGGTCATAGTCCTCCTAGTACTTACTTACAGGGTTTTTATGGAGATTAAATGAGCTACATGGTAAAGAATTCAGATTCTGGCGTCAGAAAACCTGTGTGACCCAGGGCAACTTACTTAACCTGTTTTTGTCTCCTTATCACTGAAATGGAACTATACCAGGACCTACCTGATGGTGTTATAATGACTTTAAAGGGTTAATGTAAGTACTCCATTTGATTAATGTTAGCGATTATATTTATGCTACTAAAGTATTATATAAAGCCCTTAGCACTATGCCCAGAATACTTTAGCTATATAATGCATGCCCGCAAACTAATGATGACTGCTGTTATTCCTGTCCAGGCCTTGTTGGGCCCTTGTTCTTGAGTGTGATAATAGTTCGAGTTTAAAGGCCAGGCTTCCTACATACAGATGTATCCCAAATTCCTTCAGTGATGTTAGTGTCCGGATTTCTCAAAACTTCTTTCTGTCTGAAGGATATTCATTTTTTAAAAAATTTTGAACAGAAACACGAACAAATGGTAGAAAAACTTTAAACTTGTTGGTTTGTGGCAGTTACTGCATTTATTTGTGGGGTTTCATGCATAAGACAGGATCAGTGCTGCAGAAATGCATTAGAATTGCAGATAATTTTCCTGTCCTGTTTTTCTTATTTCTCTTCAGAGGTTAAGTATAGTTCCTTTATAGAGGTGTCATACGGACACTATAAAAACATACTTGTATCATGTTTTTCTACTTTTATTTGAATAAAAAAGTATTGGATGCTAAAAGCTGAGGTGTGTTACTGTGTGTCCTTTTGAATTTTAGCACATTGTTGATCCTCAGTATATCTTAGTTCAGAATGCATTATGCAATTCAGGTTGATATATGATGTCTCTGTTTAACTTTTTAAGAAAAAAAAATAGTCAAATTTAGCTTCCCTAAGTGACTAAAGATTTTTGGATTAAGAGTACTAAAGGCACTCCTTTACTGAGAAGAACTGATTTATAAATGGGCAGCTAGGTAAGTGCTTAGAACTTCTACTGGGATGGAAGTCTAAGGAAAGTATATTTCCAGTGTCTTTAACAGATCTTAAAGTAGTATCTTTCCCATTTTAATTAAGTGGAGATCAGTAGCAGTTGTAAATGTATTTATAGCCCCTCTAGTAGTGAGAACAGTAAGGAGAAAAGAGAAATTAAAACTGCTGTATTTCAAGTGATTTGTTTTTATGCACGCGCACACACACACACACACCCTGTTGTTGCACTTACATAAAAGATGAATGAAAGTGTAGCAGAATGCTTTAGTAATGTTAAACACAAATGTCCTATCTTAATATTTCAAGAAGTGTCTTCCCTCCTGTTTTCACCTCCTTCCCACATGGACAACCAGGATTCTAAGTTTTGTGTTTATACACATTTTTGAATCCTCCATCCAGAACATGTATGTATTAACCTTAAAGTTTTATGCATTCTTTGATAACATTTATCTCTTTACTTTTATAATCCTTTGTATTTCTTTGTAATGAGTGAAGAAATACATTAGAAACCAGAGTACTTTTATTCTTATATTCATATTTTTAGCTTCTATTCTTGTGGCCATTCTAGAGAATTTATTAAGTCATTCAACTTTATATAGTTTCATTTCCACTAAGACCAACAGAATATAGTAGATGATTACCTTTAACACAGTCATCTGGCACTGGAGACGAGTGAGAGAGTGTGTGTGTGTGTGTGTGTGTGTGTGTGTGTGTTTTGTAGTCCACCTAGTGGAATGAATTAGAAACACATTTAAACTTTTCTTTTCGTTTTCTTTCTTTCTTTCTTTCTTTCTTTCTTTCTTTCTTTCTTTCTTTCTTTCTTTAAGATAGGATGTATCTCATGAAGTTAATAAACATTTAAAAAATTTACTGTCATTCTGCACTGGTACACTTGGCATTTTTAAAAATGTCTCCTCTTCTGCTCCCATCTCAGATCATAATCATTGTTGAGAAAGATAAGAAGTTAGAAGTTGGTGAACTATGTTTTGTTCAGGATTGAGATTTACATATTACAGTAAACACCCCTTTTCTTGATATTCCTGGGCTTTATAGCAGTCTGTATTTCTATTGAAAAGCTTTGCTTTTAATGTTAGAATTAATTTAACATTCCATTGGGCATCCAGTGGTGAGAATTTACCATTCCTGTATTCTGGAAAGAAGAGTCTCTCAAGTCACAGTGAGTCTCTTGCTCCTTTTGGAGTCATATGTGTTATAGATGTGTATGTACCATGCTTGTACACTAATAGTCGGGCAAAATTAAACTAAGTAAATGCTTAACAACTTTAGTGATTGAAGAGTGGTCTTTAACTGATATCTCTGAAGACTGAAAGCTTTTGTCTATCCACAGGTTTTCAGAATTTTCTCAATTCTCTGGATGAGATAAAACAAAAATCTCATTCATCAAGAGAGTCAGTAATTGAGCCAGATGGGCTAGCTACTATAGAATTGTTATTTTAAGTATATAGATTTTCTGATGTACTTGATGTGACACCTAACATTCGTCGTGTGTTACAGGACCCTGATGGAGAGAATGCCCGTAGGGCATTGCAGCGAACAGGAGGGTCCTTTCCCGGAGGACACGCCCCAGAGATGGGGTCTGGGTTGGTGAACTTACCACCGTCCATTCTCAATAACCCAAACATTCCTCCTGAAGTTATTAGTAACTTGCAGGCTGGCAGACTTGGTTCTACAATATTTGTTGCTAATGTGAGTTTAAGCTGTTTAAGATGTTATTCTTTGGCTGCCTATTTAGCTTTAATCATGAGATTTATTTGATTAGATGAATGGTTTTTGTGTTTATAAAACATTTTGCTTGGTTTTAATTAGTGAAATCATAATTATTGTTAAACTCAGTTTAAGTCTGTTTGACATGAGACAAACACAGCTATATTTTAAACAGAAGTCTTGGATTTATAAACATTTTAGCAGTTCATGATATTATCTGTTTTAATTACAAATATGTTTATTCATGCTGATAAATTGATTTCATTCTTATAGCCTTGATATTTGTGAATATACATGTAGTTGATTTGTTATTGGTAGTTTGGTTTGTTCTGAGTTCTTGAACGTGAGTACTATGGACAGTACCTTTCAAAATGTGAAATTTTATTTAGTAAAAATAGATGTGTAAATGTCAAGTACCGATATTTTTCACTTAACAAATGAGTTCTGGTCTGTTGACCAGGTCCTTAAATGGTCTGTCTCTAAGTGAGGAGTTGTATACACTATGCGTGTCAAAATATTCAGGACAAAGAAATGAGCAGAGGAAATTTCAACTTGATGGCTTTGCTTTTACTTGCATAACTACTGTATGCACTACTGTAATGGATAGCAAAATATAAAACTCCAGGACTATACTGTACAGCACAGTGCACAAAAATTATAGTGATGTACTGTACCAAAAAAACCCCCAAAAACCCACAGTGAGGGGCTCTGTCAACAAGATGTAGAGAGCTGCACACACACGCTCAGGAAAAGAAAGAAAAGCCCTAAAGTCCAAGTGGCAGGTAAGTCCGAACCGCTGTGAAGCAGGGTTGTTAAACGAGGAAGATCTCTGTATGTGAGAGGCGATTGAGCAGTTGATTGGGGGAATTAAAAAGCAACAGTGTGGATACAGCTGAACTGATTTTAAACAACTTAAGGCTTTTATTTCAACATTGGTATACTGTTGAACAAGAATCATGAAGAGTTTAGAAAAGATTCTTTTGTATTTATAAAATGAGAAGAGCAATTTCTTTGTTACATAATTTTATGCAATTTTATATTAAGCTGGACTTCAAAGTTGGTTGGAAGAAACTAAAAGAAGTGTTCAGCATAGCTGGGACAGTAAAGCGAGCAGACATTAAAGAAGACAAAGATGGTAAGAGCAGAGGAATGGGCACAGTCACCTTTGAGCAAGCAATTGAAGCCGTGCAAGCAATTTGTATCCTGGTTAACTTTTGAGCCTTGTTTACTGAGGCCGGAGAAGCTTGGTACCATCTTGAGGGGGTTGTGGAACTCAGGGTTGCCCGCTTGGATATGTGTGTCACATTTCAGTCTCCAGCACATAAGACCTTTACTGTGACCAAGTCCTAAAGTTGCTCTTCAGAGCCTGGATTAGCCGTGTGGTTTGTAGGGGACCGGTGTGAAATTTCTTCTGGTCTGCCTTCCCACTACAACTAATTCTATGCATGCACTCTTTGGATTGTTAGTATAACATACTCCTTTGTGCTTATGCAGTTGTTTAGATGAGCGAAGCCTTGTTTATTTTCTTTTTCAGTGGCTAAATTAATACATTTTATTTATAAAGTAGAGCTATACAGCATAAAGTGTTTTCTTTGATTATATAGAACAGATTCATACCAATAAATATTACAGGTATTAAACTATTAGTGATAGTTCAGTACTCCTTCATTAAGATTAGTTTGTGTTCAGGTATAGTTTTACAATCATCTTAACTGGCTTTCCTTGACTGGACCAACAGCTATGTTCAATGGACAGTTTTTATTTGACAGACCCATGCATGTGAAAATGGTGAGTGCCTCTGTGTCGTTAACCCTCCAGCCTTTATCAGTGTTAAACTTCTTTTAGATCATATCGTGACCAAGTGATAAACTTTTTTGCCAATAGGATGACAAGTCTGTCCCTCATGAAGACTACCGTTCGCATGACAGTAAAACACCGCAGTTGCCACGTGAGTAACAGCTATTATTTGAAATAACATAGTCTTTGTCTGTTAAGTTTTGTTAGGCGCTAATAAGCAAAACTGTGTGCCAGCATATGTGATGCTTACAGTCTGGGATTAGTTTTGGAGTTTTGGGCATAGTTTGGTGCTGTTAATTAGGAGCACTAACAAGGTAAATAAATGTTATACGCCATACATTTTCTTTGGTATTTTTCCTGACTATATAGGGAGTCATGCTAAATTAAATGGTAAGTTCAAACTCATGAGGGCTAAAAAGTCTGCTATTTCCCTGCCATCTTAACATTTTGTCTATTTTCTTCCAGTGTTTTGTATATACTTTTTTTTTTATACATAATTGAGAACTATGTAAGTAATATTGTTTTATTAATGTTTTGGGTTGTTTATGTGTTTTAACAATAAAGTATGAGCATTTTTCTATATTGAAAATTATTTCCAAATTTTTTTGTTGTCTGTCATATAGTTGATCTATAACTGTTTCACTGCTAAATATTTATTTTAGGTCTTTTATTTCTTTTATTTTCCAACAGAGTAATGTGTGCTTTTATATATATATAAAAGTTTAGTAGTTTTTGGTTATTTCCTTTAGATATCCAGAGGTGGATTTTAAGATCTAAAGGTGTACCTATTGATTAGTATTCTGAGATTGCTTTCCAGAGGGTTATGGAATAGTATGGCAATGCATTGAACACCTGCGTCTCAGTGCCTTCTCTCAGAAGTGGGATCAATTACCCTGTAGTACACAGGACCTCCAGCATGGGTCTGGCCAGAGCAGTAAGAGTTCATACATGCAAAGCACTTAGGATGGACATTAACTCAGACCTTTACTGCTTCACCTTTCTAAACAAAGCATTTCAAATACCTGACAAAAATAAAATTATTTTTGGGCATCACATGTCATACTATTTACATTAGTTCTTTTTAATTAAATTTTTATACACTGAGATTCCCCATGTCCTCTGCTTATCTCCCGGCATATGCCTTACCCAGAGGAAAAAACTTAAGAATATAGTATTCAGCATTTAGGATTTAGTAGTTTGACCACACATTTGTAAATCCATAAACTGAATTTAAAATTTGGTGTGAGTGACATCAACATCATCATCATCATATATGTAATATATATATATATACACACACACACACACACACATTTACATTAATTTGTAACTTGCATTTTTCATTTAAAACCTTTTGAAATTCTTTCTGAGGTTGCTGTAGTGTCATTTAATTGTTAGTAGTATATTTTATATAATTTTTCTGCTTTTTACATTATCACTTTTAATTATTAGAAATATGGAGTTGGGGCATGTTGGTTCTTTTTCTGTTAGAATTACATATCCCTGTAATATTTGTAAGATATTATGTGTAAAACTTTCTGGCCTTCATATATTGTTTAGGGCAAGAGTTTTGAACTACTGGTTGTATTTTCTATTGCTTCTATAGTGAATTTTGATAATTTCAAAGGATTTTTTCATGTTTGCTCATTTTAAAGTTTATTGGGATAAAATTATCTCTTAAATTTTTGTGTCCATATTTCTGTCTTTTGAATTCTAAAAGTTTACAATTTCTTTATTTTATGGTTCAATTTTCCTAGAAATTTGTTAGTTTTGTAAATATTTTCAAAAAAGAAAAATTTTCCCAATATATATAATATTTTTTAATGTTTTATTTTGATACAAGTTCTTTATTTTTGGTACCGGGATTGAACTCAAGACCTCATGCTTGCCAGGCAAGCACTTGTGCCACTGAGCTAAATCCCCAGATGGTTTTCCAATATATTTAATTTCTCCTTTTAACTTTATATTTCCTTGTTCCTATTTTTATTTCTGTGTTAGCCTCTGAGGTTTTTTCTTCCTAAGTTGGAAGCTTACTTGACTAGTTTCTTTTGTAAGATAAACAATTAAGATTATAAATTTAGCTGCTATATGCAAGTTCTGCTATGGAATTATAACTCCATTTTTAAAGTTTAAAAATTACCATTATAATTTTTTAAAATTAAGTTTATTGGTACATTTTAGGTATACATAATGATCATATTCATCATAGGGAATTTGTATCTGAACATGATACAACTTCTTTTTTCCACATAGTCACATGTTATTTAAAAATGTAATATTCTAAGTTTTAAATGCGTGAGTTTTTATTTTTTTCTTTTTCGTAACTTCAGTGAGGTCAGAAAACATGGTCTGTGTGGTTGCGATTCCTTGAAGTGAGTCTGCACTTGACCTAGGGCTTCTGGGTGGAGCCTCTTCAGAGACAAGTGGGGAGAAGATACTTTCTTCTGAATTGTTCTTTAGATTTAATACAACATGCTTCTGTTTCCCCATTTCTAAAAGCTACATGCAGTATATGATTTTTCTCAGCCCTAGGAGTGAGTTACAGCTACCGTGACTAGAAAGAACTTCAAAACCATAATCAGGTTTAGAAGAATCAGTCGCCATCCTAATAAGTGTGCATTAGTTTTACTGTTATAAGGTCATCATACTGTACTTCTTACAGTTGATTTTAACTAATTTATTTTCAAATAGATCATGTAAAAATCCTAGATTTCCAAGCAGAAGACCTAAATTGCGGTCTTAGCTTAATCACATAGCTAAGTGGCATTGTGTAGGTGAGGTAAAGTCTCAGCAGTCACATCTGTGGATGACAGGTGTGAGGCACTTAAAGTACTGTGCAAATGTGAGCATATATTTGTGTTAGTAATAAAACCAGAGAATGTAACATTTGTTTTATTCACTATTATGTTTTCATGGTTGTCGACTTTTTTAGTTTGGGTTGAACTGTTTTAAAAGTAATGCTAAGGTTTAAGTGATTGTACACATTTGTGCATGATGTTTCTTTTTAGATGCATATACCTTTTATAAGGTGCTATGTCATTCAGCGTCCTTTTGGCATTTTGCTAGTCCATTCAGTCTGCCTTTCTGTGGGTCGTAAGGGAAGCCTGCTTTGTCACACATAGTATTATGCCAGGCTTCTGTCTGCTGCTTTCAAAATGAACAGCAGAACCAGCACTCATGCTTGCAAATGTGTGACATCTTAGAGATACTAGTGCAGGCATATCGCTATTTTTAAATTTTAGTGCCAGTTAGTTGAATAGGGATCGGTAATAACTGTCTTTCTTTGTGTTTGAGGTGGTCTTGGTGGCATTGGAATGGGACTCGGTCCAGGCGGACAGCCTATTAGTGCCAGCCAGTTGAACATAGGTGGTGTAATGGGGAATTTAGGTCCAAGTGGTGAGTATTGTACCTTTCTGATTTCTTTTTAAATGATACATTTGCAGTATAATAAACACAGTCTGTATTAGTCTCCCAGTACACACCTAAAGAACTCCATTTTAGAGAGATTGAGGCTGTCACTTTGGTTTAAAAAAGGATTGAACCCTTGAGACCAGGAGTAATGAAAATGATGGGCCAGAGTCAGGAGTGTTGTGGGGCCCTGTCACCAGCAGTGGCCTTTCACACTGTGGGTGCGGAAATGCCACCGTAGTGCCTGTGTGTCCTGAGTCCCTAGTGTTTGTGGGGTGGGGTGGGTGAAGTGCTCCCCTTAGCATCCATCATGTAAATTGGGTTAGGTAGTTAGGAGGTGGCTTTTCTGGTAGTTATTTGACAGCTTACTTGGACTGACTCTGAGTTTATGTTGATAAATTGCCTTCAATTTTGGCCTTTTTATGGTCTTAAAATTTGTTGAGAACCCCAGTATAATTTTATGTGATTACATTTCTCAGTGTTTTCTGTGTTATAGAAATGTTAGAAATGTAAAGATACACAAATGTATTTAAAATCAGCAGTAATTTACCTTAACTTTAATCTGACCTGAAAAGGTACATTTACCATCCATATAACATAAAATATAGTATATTTAACATAAATATAATTTTTAAGACAGCATAATTATAGTACAAAAAAAAAAGAAGAAGAAGAGTGGCGTTTGTCTTGTTGCCTCTCTAAGGTGCCCGTGCTGTGAGAGCTGCCTCTACACTCAGTGTGTGGTGATACCAGGCATCATGTCACCTAGAAAGTTACACGCGCGCTCATGGGCGAGTGAGAGGAACACAGGACGTCAGTAGCTTTGATGACGGAAGTAGTTCCGATTGCTCAGACCCTCACTGGTCCCCAGACCATACTTTGAGAATTACTTTTTTTTTTTTTTGGTACTGGAGATCGAACTCACGAGAGAATTACTTTTTTAATAAATGCTGTCAAATTCCTGTTTTTGTTGAGATGCTGTAGTCATGCTTTAAATTATGCTGGTCACTGTGGTAATCATTATGACCCAGACATTTTATCCCTTCCATTATGCTGTCCTGCCTACATCCGCCTAAACACGTACTGTTGGTATTCTTTAACTCAAATAACTGTCATGTTCAGTGGAGTCTGTAGCTTCTGAATGGATCTCTAACTCTGCTCCGAGTGATGTTCCTGTTTCTGTTCCAAAAGTGAATGATTACCCAGATCTAGATGTTCTCTAACGGAGCGCTGCAGGCGTGGCCAGTGAATTTGACTTGTGATGGAATAAGTGTTCCAGAGGCCCTCATGAACCCTGGATGGCTGCTGTGGAACGGCTCTTTAAACTGTTCCTGTGTGTCTGTTGCTTCTCTGTTGTTCCACAGCGGCCAGCCCAGTGGTATTCATTGGGCGAGAATGCATTATGTTACTCTTTAGTAACTGAAGCAAGGTTTACTGAAAGAACGTACTGTATTTTATTTGAGGTATGGGAATGGATGGTCCAGGTTTTGGAGGAATGAATAGGATTGGAGGAGGTATGTATAAGCACTTATTTTTTGCATGTACCCATTACTGTTTGTAACGAACTAGAAACTGTGTTGAGAATTCTAAGGAAAAAAGCTATGGTTCATTGTTGGCTCATGTTCTAAAGGCTGCTAGCAGAAACTGAGCCCGGTTCATGCTTAAGGGAAGGTGATGTGTTAACAAGTAGCTGCACAAGGTAGGGTGGATGACAAGCTTACTGGTGAGACCTAACATTTACAAAATGCCCCTTTCAGCTGCATAACTGACAGTGAAATCTCACCATTTCTCTCTGTTTCATAGGGATTGGGTTTGGTGGCCTGGAAGCAATGAATAGCATGGGAGGATTTGGCGGAGTGGGCCGGATGGGAGGTAGGTGCCTGTGTGCGGGTCGCTCGCTGCAGACAGTCACTGCTGTTGGCTTGGGAAGGGAGGGGCTGGGGTGAGGCTGTGCTGGCGTGGGGTGTGTGCGTGGTGAGGGAGGCAGGGGAGTGGGGGAGGCCAGTCAGGATTACATATTTGACTTCCATTGTCTTTTCAGTTCAGTCTTAGGTTTCCTTCCTGAATGGTTTCCCATGCCTTGATGTCCTTAAAAAAGGGCTAACTTGTTGCATGATCTTTTCAGAGCTGTACCGTGGCGCTGTGACTAGTAGCATGGAACGAGAGTTTGGACGTGCTGATATCGGAATAAGCCGAGGCTTTGGAGATTCATTTGGTAGATTTGGTAGGGCTGGCTGCATACTTCTTTCCTTTTTCAGGTTATAGTCTCAGAAATTGTGTTGCTTGTTTTGTGAAAAAGTCATAAAATCATAATGCTTCATTTACCAGAAGAAAATTCTTTAGGAATTTTAATGTACTGGTTTTTTTTAATAAGATTTTTGAACTGTGTTTCCAAAATGCTTTGTAATTTTCAGTTACTGTACATCTTCTGAGAGGATAGAACCTTGGGAATGTTAAAGTTTGGTTACTTAAATTAATTAGCATATTATCTTTCCACCCTTTTTGGGCAGTGCAATGATTGGAGGGTTTGCAGGAAGAATAGGAGCTTCAGACATGGGTCCAGTAGGATCTGGAATAAGGAGGTTTAAATTTTACTAGAATTTGTTCAGTGATATTTGAGTGCTTGCAAAGATTTTGTGAGTGTAGTTATTGTAGTATAGTGATACTTTGTTCTTACGTGTTAATATGTTTTATCGTAATTCAAGAAATTTTGAGTTACTGAGCTAAACTTTCTATTTGGTCACTGTTTGAAATTTCTAAGTTAACTTTGAATTGTACTTTGCTATTTCTAAACTGATATCAGAATGTGTGTTAACTATTAGGCAATCCGAGGACCATCTTCTCACCTAAGGAATTTGGTATTTCTCTGATTATGTGTCAGGAATAATTTTTACTTTAGCACTAGCCTTGCTTCTGTTTTATTTTCCGTAGCAGCTAGCAGTGAGTGGCTCATTTCATCTGTGAACGCGCTGTGTCTTTTGGCAGACACAGACCTCCTGAGGCTGAGGCTGAGGCTGAGGCTGAGGCTGAGGCTGAGGCTGAGGCTGAGGCCTCTTAGCTCGCTCCCACCCTGATGGAGTGGGGAGCTGCTGCCCTGTGGAGAGTGCAGAGACTCTCCCCTCCCTCCACATTTTAGTCCCGTTACGAAGCCTTGGTATGTGGCTTAGCTCTTGGTCTCTTGTGCCTACTGGGATGTGTTTCTGAATTCCCCATAGTTTATTGACGTCCTTTAGTTGACAAAAGTTCACAAACAGGTAACTCAGCCTACTGGAACTCTTGGTTCAAGTGCATGAATTGTAAAGTCCTGTCAGCGGAAGTCATTTACCTCCTCATTATACCTGTCTCATTTTCTTCCTTATTTTATCATCTGATAGCCTTATTTTCCTGTTAATCAGAAGTGTCCTGCTTGCTTCTTTTATCTCAGTGTTTATTCTTCCGTTTCCCTAACTTTATACTTGTTATTAACAGAAAACCACCTTGAAGGTGATGTTGACTTTTAGAGTTTATGTATGGGATTACTTAGTACAAGAAAAAAAGGTTAAGTTTAGGGCATAAATCTGACTGGAAAAATTAGAGGGTAGGATGTAAGTCAGTATGTAAGAATGAGTAGATGTGAGCTACAGGCTCGTCCCCAGGCTTTGGCTAAAGGGGAACAATGGCAGATTTTGTTGTTCCCTCTTAAGTTTTGTGTAATAGTTGTGTTTAAAAATATGTTTTATGATTACCAACAGTTGCTATCAAAAGAGAAACCGCAAGGGAAGCAGAGGAGAGGGTACCGAGGGAAGTTAGGCAAGGAAGAGTACGTGGGAGGGTAACAGGAGAGGCATGTGTGCTGCCGCTGTAGGGACTGGACATTGTCTCCACGTGTGGTGCCCTAACAGTCGTCATGTGGGCTATTGGAAGATCTCTGTAAGGGTTAAAAACTGTAAAAATAAAGTGATTGCTGGAGGATTAGCATGTTTTATGACCAGAATGTGGTTTTATGAAGGTATACATGTTATAATGTACACAGTAGCTAACATTAAGATTTCTCAGCTAATGAAATGTACATTAAGATTTCTTCCTAAAGAATAATTGTGCTGTCTGAATGAAAATTACTTTGCTTATAAGTTACCTAATTATACAAATGAATTTTTCCCTCTTTTCTCAAAAACGATTCTCCTTTTTCCTTCCTCCCTCCTTTCCCCTTTTGCTTCTGTTTTTGAATGCAAACCCTGAACTCTGCGTATCCTGCCTCCATGGTGAGCGTGCAGGCGGTGGCATGGGTGGCATGAGCAGTGTCACGGGAGGCATGGGCATGGGCCTGGACCGTGTGAGCTCCAGCTTTGACAGAATGGGCCCGGGCATCGGCGCCATCCTGGAGAGGAGCATCGACATGGACCGTGGGTTCCTGTCCGGGCCCATGGGCAGCGGGATGCGAGAGCGCTTAGGCTCCAAAGGCAACCAGATATTTGTCAGAAATGTAAGGAAATGGACGGCAGGGCACTTAAAAGCCGTTTCCCCTCTTGTGTATGTGTTACTAATACCTCTTTTCATTCTAGCTGCCTTTTGACTTGACTTGGCAGAAACTGAAAGAGAAATTCAGTCAGTGTGGTAAGTATGCCAGTGGCTGCAGATGTATTGGTATTTATTGTGGAGACTCCTGCTGAAGCCCTTCGCTGTCCCGTGTCTGCTTCTGGATAGTCTGCATAGCATGCAAGTCTGATTCTACTTCAGACAACTTATTTAGAGCATTACAGGAAATCCTAGTAGGTAGCACTGTTTTCAGTGCAGCCTGTCATCGCCTCCTGACAGGAGAAAGCCCTGTGGTGCTACTTGGCCTTTGAAGGTTAACACTGCCGCCGCCTCCCCCTCCTCCCCTCCCCCCCCCCCCCCCCCCCCCCCCCCCCCC
>PVLA01001809.1:0-113575 GCA_004027455.1 Hydrochoerus hydrochaeris | reverse complement strand
CTTAGTTATAAGTGAAGGGCAGCGGTCCTTCTCTGAAAGGAAAATATCTGCAAGTCTTCATCAAAAAGTTTGTATAGTAATTTTAGCCATCGGAAATAATGGTTACTTTTTAAATTCGTTTGTGCTGCATTCTTACATCGATTTTTGATCAGTGTATCATAAGATTGATCTTGCCTTTTTAGTACTGTTGTATAAGCTTCTGACTTTTAGATTTCTCTGTTAAGGTGATACCAGACTTACACCGTTCCCTATCATTGCCCCCGTTTTTAACCTTGCATTGGTTTGATGGCAGAGAAGAGGTTATAATCACGTAGAACGAAATGTCCAGTTGGTGATGAGTATGGATATTATCTGGCTTGTGTGAACCAAGCCATCCATTTTTCTGCCATATCACTTTGTTTATGTAATTTACACACCTTAGACGTTTTTCTTAGTATGGGGAGTTTCTTTTAGCTTGATGCAAGCCAGTCATAGGTTCTTTTCAGAAGAAAGCCCTGGTTTTTTGTTCTTCTGACCCCAAGGTGAGTAAGTATACTGTTCCCTGCTGTCAGCGGGAGCCTGGGGTAGTCTGTGCGTCTCCCTGTACAGCACCTGCCAGGAAGGGGCCAAGGAGGTGTCTCCAGTGGGTAACTGCCTCAGGACACCATTTCCGCAGCTTTATAATTCAGGAAAAGATGTTTCAGAGCTCCTTAAGTATAACAAGATGAGAAATAAGTGAGTATAATTGTTCTTTTCCAACTCATCCTTCTTAATTCCAATCAACAGCTTGCCCAGAGCTGTTGATTTTGAGCCCAGGCTAATAAGACACACATCATTCCTCTAGTAGACTAGATCTCTTCATCTTGCCTTACCTATCTGATTCCTCAGTGGCATGCATCTTTAATGTCTGATACAGATCCACTGCCTTGGCATTGGACCCCGTGTCAGTTCTGCTGTTGCTAATGGGGTCAGATGGGCATCTTGTGACTCACTCCTCTGTCCCCTTGGTGTGTGTGCTGTGTACCAGCCTCTGGCTCAGGCATGTGGGAGTCCTAGTATTTTGGAACTGCAGTGCAGGCAAGCCTGTGGTTGGTCAGACCTGCTCTTGATCACATAAAGAGAGAGATGTGCCCCGCACATTTCTGTGATGGAATGTGTTTCTACTGTCACTGTGCTGCTTAACTGTGTCGAAGGAAGCCTTGGGGTGTTCCAAAGCACTTAACTACTTCAAAGGTGGCAAGTAGACTTTAAAATACAATAAAGATAATTCTAGGAGTAAAAATAATGTGTGTAGCAAAAATCATTGAGGGAGGCTCTTTTTTTTTTTTAAAGCAGTAAAGCTTTAATTTTTGTTCTTTTATCATAATTATGTTTTCTTATGATAGGATGTCTGATTTTGGTGTTTTTTTCTGTGGTTATATTACAGCCTTCCTTAGTAGATTTTATTGAACCATTTATTTACTTATAAATGCTTCAATATGGTATATTTCAAGATATGTTCTTATGGCAGTATTTTCCAAAGTATACCGTGTAAATGTTTGTAGGTTGCATTAAATAAAGTAGGAGAAGTGACTTGTATAATTACTATGGGAGAGCACAGTGGTTTGTCCTGTAATGTTGCTGAATTATCAGTCCTGTTTTTGTTTTCTTGGACTCACATAAGGCCAGTAGATACTTATATCAGTTGAAGAAATGCTGGGACCATGTAAAAAGAAGGTCAGGCATGACTGATTTTTAACCACTTATATGAAACGAACTTCTCCTGAATAATTTCTTACTAGAAAAGAAAATCTCTCCATTGGCCTTTTTAGTAGGACTAGGAAGAAACTTAAAAAGCTGCCACTGTTTTCGTGGGGTTTTCTGGGTGGTCTGCCCTGAGACAGGTGTCTCTGGCTGCTCTGCCAAGCCTGAGCGGCTGAACTGGGAGGGGTTCTGGGGTCTGCGCCCAGGGATGGTGTTGCCCAGAAAGGGCTGGAGACTGCCATGAGGCCTAGTGTGGAGCCCGGAGCTGGGGTGTGTGTGTGTGTGTGTGTGTGTGTGTGTGTGTGTGTGTGAGTCAGCGGCAGAAGAGCAAAAAGAGGAAGAGAAACTTGTCCTGGAAGTGAGACTGCAGCGCTGTGGCTGCTCTGAAGCCTTGAAGACACCTGGCTCGAGCAGACTCCTTGGTGCTTATAAACCTACCATAGGGTAGTGACGCTTAGGAAAACTTGGAACCTCAGAGGCCTTGCGAGTTCTTTACAACCCTTTCTAGAACCCTAGGACAGCAGAAGTGTGCTGCCTTAAGATTTCTGCTCCTCAGGACACCAATATTCAGGATATGAAGATGACCCTGGAGGTTGCACTACACCTGTCTTTACAGTTTTAAAACATATGTGTGTCTCCTAGTTTAGTTTTATGGTGTTTGCTAAGGAAATGTGATTGATATTTTTAAAAAATTCTTTTTCATTTTACCAGCTTTGGACTCGATATTATTTAGATCTACTTTCACCACTATAATACATTTCTCCAGGGTGTGGTCTGTTTTTAGAACACATTTAAGGACTGGCTGCCCTGCCTTATAAGATCATGGTTTTGCCTTAATGTAACACACTTGTTATCTTAGAATGTTTATTTAGTCATTGTCTAGAAGGAGAGAGTTGACAGCCAGTTGGAGCAGCAGTTGACAGCAGTAGTGAGACGCAGATGAGCAGACAGGAGAGGAAATAGTCTGGGTGTTGCTGTAAGAGGTGGCAGGTCACGGTTGCCTCGGAGTGGTCCTAGTGGTGCATTGAGGTTAAACATTGATCCCCATCTAGGAAGGGCTTTGTGTGTCCTTTGGACAGGACCATTCTGTTTAGCTCCCCCATTTTCCTTTTCGTTGTTTTATGTAACTAAATTTCTCTGACTGTCTGGTTTGACTGAAGTGAGCCCATGGTGATGTGGCAGCTGTGATACGCAAGTCCTCCAGCTGGATGTGGAGGGGCGGGGCAGGGTGAGAAGTGGTCACGCCCGCCTTGGCCAGCTGCTCAGAAGGACACAGTCCTGCCTCCCAGGTTCCTGAGTGTAGCTCCTGCCTCTCACTGGTGTGTGATTGACAGTAGCTCCCCTTTCACTCTCTGGGGTGTTTTGGTTTGGATGATGGATTTTTATGGCCACATTGCATTTTGATAAATACACTGATTTACTTCAAGTACCAGTTCCTGGAGTTAGTAACACTATTAATTGTAAGAAACAGTTGTCTGGTTTTCTTCCTTCTTGAATCCTCTCTGAGGTTCTCTGTGCTGCAAATGTTGCTGATTTTTACCTTTATTGATTTATTATTTCTGTAACCTGTTTGATTCCATTCTTAAGATTTTGAGTTCAAATAGTGATAGTAAATGAGTCGCTTTGGCACTCAGGTTAAAAAACAGAATGGGTGGGGCCTTTTTCAGCCCAAAAGAACTTAGATTTTGAGGCAGTTACCCTTATTTGTGAGGACAAAGTAGTAGAGTGAGGATAAAAGGGAAGAAGAGAGAGAAGGCTAAGCAGTGAGCAACCATTTATTCTAAAGATAGTTTGGATCATATGTGCAAGTTTGCTATGGGTCACGGTGAGTGGGCAGTGTTTGGTGCTAGTTACCAAAGCCTTAAAGCAAAAAAATTCACTGAAGAATTTAACAATAATAAAATATGTTAGGTCTAGGCACATTTATTCCAATCTGTATTTTGTATATGCTAATAAACATTATTTATTACTGTATGTGGATTATATTACATTCAGAATATAGAATAATAGTATCAGTTGTTTTTATCATTAATGCTGTTTCTAACCAAAATTATTTCATTGGCTGTGAGGAAATTCGAGGCCATATAGTAAAATGACTAATAATTCTATGATGTTCTCTATTACAGGCCATGTCATGTTTGCAGAAATTAAAATGGAGAATGGAAAGTCAAAAGGCTGTGGGACAGTCCGGTTTGACTCCCCAGAGTCTGCTGAAAAGGCCTGCAGGGTCATGAACGGCATCAAAATCAGCGGCAGAGAAATCGACGTCCGCCTAGATCGTAATGCATAATGTCACCTCCAGTTGGAACATTCCTTCGTTTGTTTTTGCTGATCTTCTAGAAATAGTCTTTTTTGTTTGTTTTAGTAATACCTAGTATGCTACAAAAGCTGTAAAAATGAACTTTTAAAATTCCCACCAGCTTTCAACAGTATAATGTTAAAAATATACTGTGATTTTTTGTTGTTGTTTGTCTTACCTTGGGTTTCTAAAAGCAGCACTCTGGTCATTCAGTTTAAATGAATGGTTATACTGTTTTTAAAGAAAAAAGCCATTTTCTTGTCGTTTTCACTAGCACAGTAGAGTCTGTTTGGTTACCCCAGCTTTTATCAATTTATTGTGTGGTAAAAGATAGATGGGTTTTTTCAAAGTCTTTATTTACACTATATAGTTGTCCATGAAAAGAAGGGCTCCAACTAATTAGACTATGATTTCAGTTGGTTTTAAAGTATTTTTCTTTGGCGTAAAGAATTACTGTGTTAGGCCATAAAGTTCAGGATTTTTTTATTTGACTTAAACAAAAAAAGGGATATTTTTCTTCTGTGTTCTCCCATCCCCATTTTCCACATAACACTATTAATAAAATCAACCCCCACAGCCCCTTATTTTATTATTTCCTATAATGCCAAGTTCATACAGAACTGATAGTGTAGCAAGCCCCAGGTACACTAACAGGCAGACTGCGCCCAACTTCCGGTCTAGTTTCCAATTATTAAAGTGAACTGCTAGAAAAAGAAAAATAACTGAGACGGTGAGGGAGACGGTGACGTAGGTGAGTCCTCCGCTGTTCACTCCCACGGCGGCGGGTGTGTTTACGAACGCGGTGTGAGCGAGCCAGGGCGCGCCGAGGCACAGCAGGTCAAACACGTTGGACCCCACGATGTTAGCCATCGCCATGTCTCCTTTCCCTGCAGGCAGGAGCAGCGTTAAAGTGCACACCAGTACTGTATTTCATTAGTGACCTTGTGAGAAAACACTGGATAATTTTTGTTGTTGGCTAGTTTTGGAAAATTGTTATTAGATTGCATCTTGTTGAATTTGTATTTTAAACTTTTCCTTTGGTTAGTATTTAAAATCTTAACATTTATTTAATAATAATTATTTATTAAACCATTTCGCAAAAAGGTATGTAGCTTACTCATTGCTTTTCATTCTAATTTAACGTAGTCACTGTGTAATGCACATTCCAGTATTATCGGGGGGTTCGATTGAGTGAAGTTGATGTGGTGTCATATAGTGAACTCTTGCCCTTGAGTCACTTTTTCTTTCTTAAAAGTATGTTAAACGAGGAAATAAATATTTTTAAAGTTACTTTGACTCAGTGTATTTTAGCCACGCTCATAGAATGGGCACGTTAGCCGAGTGGGAGGCTCACGTCTTACCTCTTCTGGCCACCAGCACGCTTGCGACTGTGTCTGGGATGCTGGTTCCTGCGGCCAGCAGGGTGAGGCCCATCACGGTGTCGGGGACCTGCAGAGTCTGCCCTGTGGGAAGCACAGACGCTACGCGTCACACACCGTCAGATCTTTTACAGATGGTTCCTTGTCGTTCAGAAGAACCACAGGCGTATTTAGATTATTTTTGCTTTTATTAGTAATGCCTATTTTTACAAAATACTAGGTTGCACTGCATACATTTTTGATCATATCCACTGTGCCCCCTTTTTAGATTTCTGAGCCAGTTTCTAAGTAGCAAAACATTTAGAATCAGGTTGGTAATGTGGATAACGTGGGCAGTACAGATTTTTAAAATACTTAGCCAAACTTTTACCAGTGAGGGCTCGCCTTATTTTACCCTTCAGAAGTTATAGACATCTGCGGTGCTCCCACAGGGCTGTTGCTTAGTATATGCTAAGGAGATGAAGCATTTTCTTGTTTTCTTTAACATTTTTTAAAAATATTAGAGTGAAGAATAGTATCTTTTTAAGCTATAGGTGTGTTAAGATGTATACATTTTTTAAACTGCTTTAGTGATACAACCTTATTTAGTATTTTCTTGGTAAAATCTGTATCTCTGATAAATATGAAACCTTTTTGCTTTTTACTTGTTTTTTGACATATGGTCCCAATTTATTAATACTTCTGTTATATTTGATGTCAATTCAACATTTTTCCTGGAAACAGAAACAGGAAAGTTTAAGAAAGGTGGGGAAGGGCACATGTAACTGCTCTTCTAATGTAACTGGAAATGTAGCTAGAATCTTTTTTTTCTTTCAAAATGCTAATGGAAGGAACTTAAGTAGAAAGCAGCTTACTTACTGCATGCTTATTGGTACTGGAATTGAAATTGGCTGTTAATTTTCGATACTTGCTAGAGCTCATATGTACATAAGTAGCACCATTCTTGATCATCCTAAGGCGCTGTTCTGTGCTCTTTACTTGATTTTGCTCTCTTCCTATTTTCTTAATATTAAATGTGTTCTGAGAAAATGTGGACAGATTTAATATGCAAACTAACTGGACATTTCCATCTTCCTTATTAAAAAGAAAAGTATTCTGCTCTTTGTTAGCATGTGCTTCTAATACGTATATTAACTTAGAAAAGCCAGGGTGAGCAGAGATTGGGAGGAAAGGCCAGACGGCAGTTATTTGAACTTTGCAGGCGCTCTGCGGTCACTCAGTACCCCCGTGTGGGGGGAAGAGCAGTTGCCGATGGCGTGTAAGGGGTAGGGCTGGGAGGGGGGCAGCACTGGCAGGACAGATGTCAAGACACTGACCTGTGCCAGCGCGACTTAACCTTCATGAGAAACCCCTGGCCCCGCTTTTCTTTTGTCCATGATTTGCATTTTTCATTTGGAAGATAGATTATGACCAGGCAATAATCGTGAAGATAGTAGAAACCTAAAAGGAAACTTTATTTTATAGCCTTTTCAGTAATTTTATAGTGTATTTATGTTGCTGTATTGAAAAGCAGACTCAGGTGTAATCTGGTCACACAGCTAGCACTTGTCACTTTCCCAAGGGATTGGCTGCTTGCTCTGTGGAATACCATTCGCTGTAAAGGGTTGGTTTACTGTGAACTCCAAGCAGTATGACTTAATTATTAGCATAATAGATACATGAATTTATTTTATGACTCTTTGAATTGTACTTCATGCAGTGTAATAAACAGGGAAAATGTACTTAATGCAACTTTCAAAATCTGAATGATCTTGTATTTATGTTTAATGTTTTTGTAAATAGCACTTTTTGTCCTACTGAAAGAGAAGTGCACCCTTGACTACTTTAAGTGAACATAATGCAGTTTGTTTTACATGAAAATTTTTTTTGTTGTCCTGTTATATTTAAAATACATACCAGTTAAAGTGACCATCCAAACCAGGACGTAGGTAAACGCAGATATCCATAGCGCAGACATGAGGAACGTTATCATGTAGTAGTTTTTCCAAAACTTTCTTCGACAATCTGGTGTTGTTAGGAAAAGTAATGTAATGATAGGAAGGGATAATACCCAGCAAATTCTTTTAAAGTCTGCTTCAGGCATGTGGAAAACACTTGGTGGGTCTGTTGTGGAAAAATTAAAAGAGTTTTGAGTTTTCTCAAATGGCCAATTAAGTCAGAAATGTCCATTTAGAAAGCTATATTGAAATAAATTAGCTGTATCAGTTTTTAAAAGGCTATTTAAAGCATTTGAATACCTCATTACTGATATTGCTGGCAAAAAGGAACTCATTGGAACTTTAGGGCAAACAATGCAAGATGGCACGCTCAGCATTTCTTGATTTATGGCCTTAGTTCATCAGAATGTCCTGGGCCATTTCCTGAGTACGCCAGAGACTGTGTATCAAGTGCGAGTTGCTGCCTCTCGTTTCTCTGTAGAGACTGTCTTCAGGGACATGTGCCGGCAGTGAGCCCGACTTTACAGCGCAGATACCTCCTAGCTGCCTGAGACAACGTACACCCGGAAAGTAACACCCTTGTAGCAACTCCTATTAGGATGCGTAGTGTGCACTGACTTCACTACTTCATTTACTGTTAAATCCAGGTTCCCCGACAAAACCTAAAAAGAACCTTAAGAAAATAGGAACTAGCATATAACCTGCAGTGTAATTTAAATGACTCGCGTGTGTCCTTTTATTCAGTTTGTTCTGCGTTAGGGGAGGGCATGCGTAATGATGATACAGTAGGTAACAATGGGTATTTGTTTTGGAATTGCTTAAAATTTGTATGGCATTTTTTTAAATAATGTGCTTATATTGGAGCAAGTCACATTATAAGAAATGCCAGTAAAATCCTGCGTTTACAATGCCTTACCATTAGTTAATATTAGATATAATTTGAATTTAATAAAAGAATTTGGACGGACTTTTTTGAGTTCCTTGTTATACAACTTATAGACATGTACTTTAAAAACTAGAAACTAATTTTTGTAAGAAGAGGAAAAGTAATGTTTTAATTCTTCAAAGCAGTAAATTAGAGTGTTTCTTTCCTAATTACTTAATTAAAATAGAATCCAAAACTAGTTTTTAAAGAAGTGGTTCATGCATTCTAGCCATAGCTGAACTTGACTTCCACCGAATGAATACATTTACTTAACTCTCTTGCTACTGCTTCATATGACGGTTACATCTCAGCTGTTTTTTCACTTCCCCCGACCCAGGCTCTTATTGAACCCGTTTACTCAGTCAAGACTTCACAGCTTGGCGTTTTCTGTCCCTTTTCTGGCCCCTGCAGTCCCCAGGCCACCCCGCCTTGGTGACGCCTTCTGCAGCGTCGTCTGCCTCCTCCCCGTCTGCGCTGCCTTCCCCCAGAGGCACGACAGCCCTGGCTATTCCCCCTTGCACACTTGTCATCTCCCGGCCTGTGTTTAAGCTTCTGCCAACTCTGTTTCGGGGCAATATTCCTGAAGTACAGCTCTAATGTTCCTGCCCACACACCCTCCAGGGCTCACGCTGGCATTCAGGGCCCTGTCGCATTCCTTCCCGTCGGCCTCGCCCTGCTTCCCTACCGAGCTGTGCTGCCCGGGCCTCACCTGTGCAAGTTCTCCAGCGGGCCTGTGGCGGATGTTCTCTTGGCCTCTGTCCTAATACTGTTCTTTACCTGTATCTGTGTCCCTTAGGTGGTAAAGGCTTTAGTTCTGCTTGCTTATTGCTTATAACATTCTACAAAGCTCAGTTAAATGCTCCTTTCTCCATTAAAATCTGTCACTGCCAGATTTTATACAGTCTTCCAGGTAGGAACTACAGTTGATTTTATTGAGATAATACTGGGAACTCCTTAAGGGCTGGAAGGTCGTGGGCCCTAGACCCCTGCTGTATTCTGTGATCGGTACCCAGCAGTCGCTAACTTGGACTGAGGCTCTCGGGGCTTTCCTGGGATGGACTTACTAGCGGGCAGGCTGTGGTTATTACCTTCAGAAACCTGGCTGAGCCCGTGCAGACTTAAGGAGAGTTGGGAGTAGCCCGAGTCTTCATAAAAGATCCCGCTGTCGGCTCTCGACTGGCGGCCGAGAAAAGGCTGAGCCTCGTCGTCCCAGTCCACCAGCGCCTGTGCACCTCTGTCCTCCATCGCCCCGGCCAGGCTGGGCCAGCAGGCGCTGCACTTTCTCAGAAGGCACTGCCGGATTTTAACGTCAAAACTCAGCGCCAACACGTAGAGTCCGTATATCAAAAGCAGTACGCTTCCTTCATACCTATGAATTACAGAGAAACTTTGTTTTTGAACTTAAAGCAGCAGTAACTTTAATGACTGGGGTAGTGCTTTTTCCTTGTTTTGGTTTTTGTTTGCCTTGTGTGTGCCAGGGAAGCCCTGCATTGGGGAGGCACGCCCCCAACCCTAGTCAGTCCCATCCTTCTTCTGATAATATTCTAACAAAAGCACAGTGGCACAAATGCTTGCCTGGCAAGCGCGAGGTCATGAGTTCAATCCCTGGTACAAAAAAAAAAGTAATAATTGGAGATTTTCAAAATAAAATTGAGTCGTAATGAGCATTTTTTGTTTGTTTTTAGTCTGTTTTGAGGCAGGGTTTCACAATATGGTGGACACTGGCCTTAAACTCACTTTGTATCCCAAGCTGGCCTCAAACTCTGCCCTTGAAGTCACTTTGTAGCCAGGCTGGATTTACACTGGGGTGCTCCTCTTGCCCCAGCCTACCAAGTGCTGGGATTACAGGCGTGTGCCACCACACCCAACTGTTAGGAGCATTTTCTACTTCAGTTCTTTGATATAGTTCATTCCTCCATACATGTGATAATTAGAAAAGAATATACGTTCACTTATTTCAGCTGTGTCAGTTTGAGCTTTTTGCTCTAAGAACTTTGTGAAACTACTAAGAATATGTTACACAGTGGGGGGCCTTTTTAGCTGCCACACGGAGATGTTTTGATGATTTGGTATAACTGAATCGGGCTTATATTAACAAGAAAACAAGGATAACCTCAGTCATTGCATCATAAGGCCCTGAGAACTGTTTCTTTCCCCTTCCTCTGGTTTCCTAATTATCTGTAGCCAGCTCACGGCACTGCATTTGGACTCGTCTCTGCTTTTCATTTTAGAGCCAGCTCTGAACAGAGGTCTCCATCTTCCCAATGTGGGGCATTCATTCATTGGCTCGGATCCTTCAGTCACTGGCCGTTGCAGACTGTGCTTCCAGAAAGATCCTTTCTGGGCTAACACAGTCCGTTTGGGGAAGACAAACCAGACGTCAGGATGACTCATATAGCTGTTATCTTCCCCACTAGATTTTAAGTTTCTGGATGGCAGATACTGTCTGGTGCTGCACAGGTTATCACTCTGTTGAGCACGATTCTCCTTGTTCTCTGTTTCTCTTCTGTCCTCCAGGGTTAATGTCAGGCGCAGCATGTGTGGCCTTGTGTTTTACTGTCTTTCTTTCAGATGCCTAGCAGAATGGTGGACACCTAATAGATGTTTGGTATGCATTTGAAAAGGTTTCTATCTGTTGACTGAATCACTGTCATTTTCATTTTTTTTGTACCAGCTGGGCAGAGGGAGATGACAGGAGAGCAGTTTTTAATACTGACAGCTGAATGTTGGTTCCTAGAGCAAGAGGGTTGTGCGCTTCTTCCTGATAGATGAACATCTGAGAGAAATTGGAAGGGACACATTTCACTTCCTTTACTATCTTTTCCCAATCTTTTGTGACCATGACTGCCTCTTCCCAAGGCAAGGTAAGCAATAACTCAGCAGAAGAAAAGTCAACAAAAATTGGGAACATTTCTGGACAGCTAAGAGAGAGGAAAGATTGATGCTCTTCAGTGAATCGTGAGAAAATACAAGACCATGAGGTGATCAAAAAAACCCCCTAAACAAAAAACAACACAAGGCCACGAGGGGAACCCACCGGCAGCTGTGAGGAAGGTAGAATATTCCAGCGACTGGAAATATGGAGTGGAGGGGCATGTCATTGAGAAGTGGCCGGATGACGTGCCTGCATGAAGACAGCCAGGCCATCGGGTCTCATGCTCTAATTAGGTTTTATGTGGGAGTCACGGTGATTCCACGCTTACCAGTAAACTTGGTTGTCAAATATTACGGCAAACACTGCTGCCACGCTCATGGTATACGCTGTGCAGTCTCTGAACAGAGGCCAGCAGGACAGGGGTGAGACCTGTGGAGAGAGCGGATTGTCCCCTCTGCTGTGGCAAGGGATCCGGTGTGGCGGCAGGGGTACGCCGCTGAGGCTGTCTGTATATTAAAGCTGTACCTTTTGTGTATTGCTTAGAGAAAAAGAAATCTGGAGGAATAATTGCTTCTAAACACAGCCTGACTGATCTCAATCAGAACAGGAACTACTGTGGGTTACCTAAATTGAATAAATGTTTTTCCACTGATTCCATGTGACTGAGCGTATTACCAGTGGCTTGTTGCTCATCCTGGACAATGAACTATTTTTATAACTTGTCAGGATGATAGATTTGATTGAGTAAAGTCCTCTTACGCACCACGTTAGAGAGCAAGCCACAGGCTGCACAGATGCCAAGCAGGTTGTAAATCGCAGATCCGAGGATGGTGCTGATGCCGATGTCTCCCTTTGTGACGAACACGCCTATTAGCGAGAGAGCGGCTGCTAAGTTAGTGTTCCCGTGAAGAAAAGCCAATGACACTGAGTAACCAGAAAGAGCCATACTCACCCAGGAAAGCGGTCACCAACTCAGGAGCTGAGCTCCCCGCTGCCATGAACGTCGCGCCCGCCACATCCTGAGATAATCCAAGGGCTGAGGATATGTGAAATGATTATTGTGCCAGAGAAAGCCCCAAGTGAAAGGGTGTTTTCACAGCTCAATGTAGTAGATGTGCAGGGCTGTAGCTTCACGTAAGATGTTAATACACAAGACTTAGCTTCACAAAGATTAAGCCAGAAAATAAAAGGGGCAGGTTAGAAAATGAGAATAATCCAGTGCCCTGCTTTCTTTATGGACCCCAAACTGAATGCTGCTACAGGAGTGGGGAGGAGCCAGAGGGCCACTGTGCTAACCTGGTCACCAAGATTAGGGCTCCTTTCCAACCCAGCAGACATTCCCTGCTGTAGGTGAAGAGGAGCGACACCACAACTCCTTCAAAAACTAAGGTACCCCCGCTGCAAAGAATCAAAGGGTGCACATGACTAGTTAAGATCTATAGGTGAAGCTGAATTGAGCTTGTTCACAAATCTGTAATGTCCGCTGTTGTGGATTTAAAAACTGGTGGTGAGTTTAACACCAGCTCAATTAAATCAGCAGAGTGCTGAGTGTAAATGGTCCACCTGAGGAAAGTTGCCAGCATGACTAGAAACACGGAGAGGAAGAGTGACACATTGTGGGTTCTCCAGAGTGTTGCTGTTTGAGCCATTGGTTCTCCTGGAGGAACTCGTCATGCTGGCTCCCCCAGTACAACTTTGGCTATTATCGTCAGAGGAACGGGGACCTTGTCACTGAGGGTGGCTGTGGCTCACTTTGGGGGAGCTCTAGTCCTTGCTTTGAGCATTGCGTCCTGGCTGTAGAGGGTAAGATGTGTGCTGTTTTATCTCCAGGAGTTGCTTGTCACACTGCCTTTCTGGCATGTGCTCCACTGTTCTCATTGTCCAAGGAGCTTGGGACCTGCTTGTCACTGAGGATGGCTGTGGTACTTTTCACGATAGCCCTGATCTTATTTTGAGCATGACTTTCAGCTCCAGTATAGAACCCTCAACCTATTGGCACAGCTCCTTCTCCCTGCTGGCATAGACTTTCTAGCTTCCACTGCTGACCTTTGGGCCTTCCCAGCACAGATCTGTAAAACAGACGGGCGTGAGTCCTTGTCATGGGCTCTAGACCTCCAGTTGCACTCGTGGGAGGCACTGTCCTGGGCTCTCAGTCTTCAACTGGACTCATGCGGGACATTGCTGTGGGATCAGGCCCTTGGCTGAATATTCTGGGTCTTTAGTGTTGTGGATAGATTTCCTGCACTTTCTTGTGTTTAACTCTGGGTGACCATCATAAAATAATAATATAAACTGTGTGTCCCGATTCTAATTGTTCTTACAACCCCTGACTATAGCATCCACATTGTCTAATTACAAAGCACTTAACAAAACCTAATACAATTTAATTTGAAATATTGTATAAATATTTAAAACACTGATCTATTACAACTCTTAAGAAAGGCAAGAAGATACAGTGCTTCTGTTTGAATAATTGTGTGTGTATCCTCCAACTTGATAAGCTTACACGTGCATTAACTTACCCAAAGCCCCGAGACTCGGTATGTTTCTGGGCCTTTCGGTGTTACAGCGGAGAGAGCCTCACTATGAACGGGAAGAGGAAGCCGTGCTGAAGAGGTAACCCCATCTCTGCTTTGGGAAGGCAGGCTAGGGCCAGGCTGCCCCGGAAATGTCCAGCCAGGCTTCCTGGAAGGCTGGAGGCCGGCTGCAAGCAGCAGCCTGCTGGATGGGAAATCCCCCAGCCCGGGTTACAGGGGGTCAAAACGGCACCGCTCCTGAGCCTCTTGGGGGGTAATCTGCTGATTACTGTTGTTTACTGTATCTCTTTGGCTCTTTGCACCCCACATTTCCTGGACCCTGGTGTTTTCTTCTGTGCCTGTCACAGTGGTGTGTCCCGGTCTTCACCTTCATCTTGGGGACCAACACCCATTGCCTGCTCCCAGCTTCCCCCTCATTCTCTGCTGCGACCCTGGCCTTTGACCTTACAGATTGCTTTTCGTTTCTTGGTAGGGCAGAGTGAGCGCTACCCCAAAAGATGCCTATGGCGTTTTCACCCCGTGTGTTTTTCAGGACCTTTCTACACTGTGTCTATAAACGGGGCTGAGCACAGAGCTCAGTTGGTAGAGCACTTGTTTAGCATAAAGAGGCCCCAGGTTTGAGCCCCACGACCCAGAAAAAAACAAGGAATAGATAAATGTCTCATGCGGAGCCTGAGTGAAACTTTGTGACAGAAACTAATGTTTCTGAGTCTGGGACATTAACCAGAGGCAATCAAGTGATCACTGTTTTAAGCCACTAGTTTCAGACTGATCTGTTAATTCCATGGCTTCATAGGTAACTGCCTGGCTGTTGTTTATATGTTACGCTCCCTCTGTCTACTACGCAGGATGCTTCTTTTTGTGCTAGGAATAGGGCGCTGAACAAATGTCCCTGCCCTCGAGGCTCTTTACTTCTAGCAGGAGAAATAAGTAGCCAGGTGTCGAAACAGGGAGGGAAGAAACGGCTGAATTGTTTTGCCACCAAAAATGAACTTCCACTGGGAAACGTGCTTTCGAGATGGAATTGTTGGGTCCGGGGCCTCTGACTGCTGCCTGACTGTTTGCCATTGGCTGCCTGCAGTGTGACGGGGCAAGCCGGTGTAGCTTGCATTTCATTATATTTCTTTCTCTAAAGTGGTGATGAAGATGTAAGGCGTGTGTGCATGTGTGACCAGCTAGCCCTCTGCCCCCGCAGCTCCCCTGTCCTCACAGGGAGAAAATTACGTCTGTTCTGACACAGACTTCTCATGTCATTGCTTCCTAAATGACCCAGTGAAAGAGCTTCAAACTCACCTTCTTGTTGTGTGAGGTATTATAAGTAAGTTAGAGGTGATGTAAATGATACAGAAGGAACGTGGGTTATATGAAAATAGTATATTGTGTTATAGAAGCGACTCGAGCACCCCAGAGTTCAGTATCTTCGGAGGGGTCCTGGAATGAACCCCTCGTAGGTACCAAAGGATAATGGTTCTATATTCATAAAACTACTCTAAACACTGCGTGTGTATACATATGTAGTATGTAGACACATTTATATACAATATACACATTTGTCCTACAACTGATCAACTGGCCATGAAATTTAAAAACAGATTTGCTTTTAAAATGTTTGGGATGAAGTACGTGTACATAGATATAATATCGACCTTCCTCAGCTCTGATCAGTGCAATTTGCATTTTGCAGATAAATGGGCCAAAGGCATGGGGCTGCCGCTCCATGGAAGAGTGCTGGGGAGAATACACGAGGACCAGAGTTCAGTCCCCAGTGCTGGAAAAGCAGAAAAACAAAGCCCCAGCCCAAAGCAAACCAGTCCTAGAAGTCACTCAAAGTTGCGTGACTATTATGGCTCTTAAAAGTGGCAGTGACAGAGGCATAAACTTGACTGAGCCTATTGATTCTAAGTCCAATGCCGTATTTCAAGACTGTGATCCAAAGAGACATAAGCAGGCCAAGTGTGACCTGGTGGGTGGCTGAGTTATTTTCCCCTTTTCTGAGTGCTGGCACCGTAACTGCTCCTGCGCCATTCTTTCCTTGGGGAAAAACCTGGTTTCTGGGAGTCAGGAATGCTTTGGGAGTTTTCAGAGGATTTGTAAATTTAGTGCAGTTGGTTATTATCTTGAATTGTCTTCCCAAATCCAATCAGGCTTAGACAGTTTGTGGGAGAAATTTATTTTGAAGACAATACTTTATCACAAAGTAATGGGTCAAACTTGGTGCATTGAAGATGGCTTTGTTAGAAAAACTCAGTTTTAAAGAGAGAAAGGTGAACTTTTGGGCTGTTGCAAGGCAAGGAAAGAGGGGGCCCTACAGAATATTTTGTCTCCAAAGGCAGCAGGACAAAGCTTATGTCTATTCACTAGGCTCTAATCAAATTGTGAAAGGAGATACTCTATATAAATGGATGAATAAAATTTCAAAGATATTTTAACAAGTTATATCTTAAGGTTCTAAGGACATTTTATAAAATGGTTTATACTTTTGAACTTTAGAATAGATTGGCTTTGTGTTCGACCTTTGGGTAGCATTTCTCTCTGCTATAGTTTATTATTAAATTGTATTGAGTTTTTTGCCTCCCTAGCAATTACTCTTTTTCTCCCCCTCTACTAATCTAAGAGAGAAATCACATTTCCATCAGCTAAATGTAGCAGAAATGTTCAAGGTGAGTTTGCTTTTCAGGTTCGGGTACCAACACACTGTCCATGTGAAGTACAGCTGTTACTAAAATTCAGCAGCCTTTTGTACTTAAATGTGTTCTTTTTTGTAATGCCATGCTGGGGAGCTTATGGCGGCTTTTGATGGTGACTATCTAGTCTGAGAAATATTAAACTAAACCTCAGACCTGACTTCTGGTCCGGACAGTAATTTGATATGAAGGTTACATCCAAGTGGGAGGTTGTACAATGTGACCTTTAAGTTATCTTCTAATTTTTCAATCTTAAAAAGTAGACTACAAATTCTATGTTTTAAAGACCCCATGCCTCTTTTTATTGTTAGTTAAATTCCATTAACAGTAAGAAACAGTCCTGCCTTCCTGAAGATTGGAACATGGAGAGGGGCAGTAGCAGAGTCACATAGCTTAGCATTGTATTTAAACCACTGCTGTCATTTTTTAGTATTTCTAGTCCTTGTCACAGCACACACAGGACGTTTCACCTCCAGTCCTTACAATTTCCTGGCCGCAGCTTGCCTGGAGTCAGAGGTGGGATGGGAACTAGACCTGCTTGACACCAGAAAGCTGCTCTTTCGGCTGCCCAAGGGGTCCAGTGGTTAATACCCAGCCGCGTCACTATCCCTGCATAGCAGCCGGGTAACACACAGACTGCTTAGCGCTCCGTTAGATCCGAGTGCCTGGCGTGGATTTAAATGCGAGCCAAGGGGACCATGCTTTAGATCAGAGGAAGAACAGCAAAGAAGGCACATGCTCTCAGAGGCCCGCGTGCCACACCAGTGTAGCCGGGGAAGCTCAAGTCTGAAGCCTTTGTTCTCCGGGAAGCTTTGGCCTCTGTAAATTTCATGAGGATTAAGAACCAAACAATCCCCTGAAACTACAGGCATCCAAATGCCACACTTAGAATTATCCCACTCCCAGTTTTATCAATTTAGAACCAATTCCACCTGGAATTAAAACTTGTATTTCCTTTTCTGAGTTTCTGAACCACGAAGTATTAGAGAAAATGAAAATAATTTTCTAAATGCAAACATTTTATGAAGCTGTGTTTCCTCCCGTTCTTGTTAAAATCATTTTTGCTTAAGTATCAGCATGGTGCAGAAATTGGAATTTCTAACGTAATAGCCTATTAGCACAATATTTAAAAAATAGGTTTTATACCAAGCTTATTGTTCAATTTGGCTTTAGAGGTTCTCAGATTTGTTTTATGTAGCTATCTTGGGAAAACTGAAAGAGAGGATACCATTTTACACTAAACACAGAGATAAGAGGTAATAGTCTTATTTGAGTTTTAATGAAGTTATCATATATAAGGTTATACTTGAACATAATTTAAAAGTATCACGTTTGAAATAACTAAATATTTTTAGAAGTGGAATAGCATGATATAAATGCTAATGGAAGATAAAAGGAACTTTAAACAAAATATTTTAGTGATATTTAAGGTAGAAGGTACAGCTGCCACATGGATTATTTAGACAAATACAATACGGGGTTCTATAAACTTACTTCCTACCTAGTGAAACAGTACTTGCTTTTATTTACCTTACACTAGGTTTTCCAGCTCTGGCAGACACACCATAGATTTGGTATTTGCTCTGAACATATTTATATTGACTTTGATCATGTGCCTCCTCCACTTTGGTCTCCCCTGGGTGAAGGAGTCTAACCTTTACAGTCTGCACACGAGTTATGAGCATTCGGGGGCTGCTTCCTGTGTATGAGGTCCTGTATGAGCACTTTCCTGGCATTCCCTTGTGCGCTTGGCACACAGCTCCTGGACAAAGAACTCCACTTCCCCCATTTCCCGGCTGCCAGAGCTGGGATAGACAGAAACAGAGCCCTTGCCCAAGGCCTGCTAGTAAATGGCAGAGCAGGGACCGGAACGTGGTTCCAGAGTGGACACTATGTCCCAACTATGTTGCTAGTGTCGTGTGTGGCTGGAGTATTTGGTGGCTGTGTTCCTCCCTTCCGGTCCTACGAGGATTCTCAGCATTGTCACAGACCAGTCAGCAAGCAGGTTAGCTCAGAGAGCTAGGCAGGGCTAGAAACGCTCCAAGCAAACAGAACCAGCTCTGTCCTCAAGGTAGTGGGACTCACTTTGCAGACCAAGCGCGAGGATTTTGGGTGACGGTTGTAAGTCATGCTTACACGCATGAGCAAGACCACAGGGGCTGCTTTCATTCCTTAGAGCCTGGAATCCCTGTCTGTGTCCCTGTGAGCTTCTGCCAAGCAAGGACCTATTGAGCACAGCTGATGAGAGGACAGGACATCGCCTGGGGTTTCTGCTCACCCCATTACCTCTGGGTCCTTGGGCTCGAACCCCTAATCACATAACTCCTTTCCCAAAATCTCCATCCTTTTTTGTCCCCAACACAGAAGCCAGTTTTTTCTTCAAACATAAAATGCCCTATACAACTAGACTGGGATATAGTTTGCCCTGTGTAACATGGATCAATTGCACTTTATCCCTTTGTGTTTAAAAATTACCATTAACTTGTTTTGCCCCCCACCGACCGTAATGAGAGAAAAAGAAAAAGGGTATGATAGGATTCGAGCAGGGGCACATGGCAACAGCACTCTCTTGGAATGGCTTCGCAAGTTAAGGTGATAGAAAAGTGTCTCCATCTGCCCAGTAGAGAGATGTGCAGTGCTTTTCCAGGGTTGAAGGGCAGAGAGGAGGCCATGTGACATTTGTGATCACAAGTACAGCAAGCAGGGAAACCAGAATCCTTGCCGGAAGGTTCTGGTGGCAGCGTCTTTGAGAAGTTGCTGGACCACCATGCACAGGCTGGGCTGGGTGACATAAATCGGACACGTGTGTAAACACTGCTTTGCTTCGCTGGTGTGAGAAACTGAAAGTGTAAATAAGGACCAAAATAGACTGTGATATTGCAAAATACGAGGAAAATGTTCAAATGAGGAGGGACCAAGAGAAGGAGGAGAGGGAAAGGGAGGAAGGGAAAAGAAAAAAATGAGCAAAGAAGGAAAAAACAGAAACAAAGCTCTTGTGAATGGGGAGGGAAGACAGGGTCAGGGAGGGGAGAGGAAAGGGGAATAAAAAGAATCCAGTCTGTCACGGACAGCTACAAAGTCCCTGTGATGAGGTGACCATTATGTAAACCTAAAGTGTACCAGTGACGAACCATTAAAAACAGAGATGAGAGAGTGGACGGGACATCAAAAGAATGAAGATGTGTTATGTGCAGGTGGCAGCTCCCTGAGAGGAGGCCGTCTTTATGTACTGCCAACAGGCTTTTTAAGAAGAAAATATTACAACTTTTAGTGCCTGGTGAGAAGAAGACCCAAGGAAAAAGCCACAAGGCAAATGATAAAAGAGATGCATAAACCCACTTAAAATATTTAAACTTCAATGCCATAGACACAAAATCAAAGGGAAACAACAAATCACGAAAGATCACGCAATAGAAAAGTTATACCAGAAAATGTTAATATCTTTTTATATTTTAAGTCTTGAAAAATCAATGAGCAATACTGATTTGTTCTTACTTCTCCAAGAGAATATGAGCAAAATAGCACAGAAATCAAAGCAAATTTCAATAAACGTATAAAATATTCAACCCCACAAATAAGATGATAAATACAGGGTTTCCAGGATGAAGTTCTAGTTTATAGTAACTGGGATTGCACAGAAACACCAGCATATGTCTCTGTCTCTGTCTCTCTCTCCCCGTTTTCTCGAGGGGATACTGTGTCTATCAAGGAGGTTGAAACCGGCACACACTCCTTGGGTGCTTTTCGGCAATTACGAGGCTTGAAATATGTCGCCTCTCCCTCCTCATCAGAAATTCGCCAGAGAAGAGTGTCCATAATTTATACAAGTATGGGCATAATAGTACTGAAAACAAATCAAATGTCCAGGGTAACTGTAGTTTAAATAAATACATTTCTACTGGATACTTGCAATACGTGAAAAATCTTTAGGTGCTCACATCGTTTATTTATTCTGACTATGCAAATCATGTGTTTCAAGAGCAATGATGGGAAGAAAAGTACATAATCGAGTATTTTATTGTATTTTATTTTACTTTATTTTTTTGGTACCGGGGATCGAACTCATGACCTCACACTCGCCAGGCAGGTGCTTATGCCACTGAGCTAAATCCCTGGCAATAATTGAGTAATATATGAGAAAAAGTAAAGATCTCAATCTGTTTCTCTCCTTCTTTCCCTCCCTCTCTCTCTGTCTCTCTGTGTCTCTGTCTTTGTCTTTGTCTCTATCTATCATCTATCTATCTATCTATATATATGTTTCAAATGACTGAAAGGAATACTATTTACCAACTTTTAACTGTGAGGATCTTGGGGTGACAGATAAATAGGTGGGATTTCCAATTTCTTCCCTTTTTAAACATTTTTCATTCAGTGAACAAAACATGTTTAGGTAATTTAACATACATCAAAACTATCAACACCAATGTGAAATATATAAATGTAAAAATGTATGTTTGTGTCTACTCAAGTTAATTAACTGCAGTAAATTATTATTATCTCTAGGCTCTGCTGTCTAAGTACACTGCTTTACAGCTGTGAGCAAGGGAGAAAATCAGATGCTTTGCAGTTCGGCAGGGCTGGGAGATGGAGTGGTGGAAAGCAAGTGTGTGTGTGTGTGTGTGTGTGTGTGTGTGTGAGAGAGAGACAGAGACAGAGAGAGACAGACACAGAGAGAAACACAGAGAGACAAAGAGAGAGACAGAGAGAGATACAGAGACAGAGAGACAGAAAGAGAAACAGAGACAGAGAGACACAGACACAGACAGAGAGACAGAGACAAAGAGAGACAGACAGAGACAGAGAGACACAGAGAAACAGAGAGACAAAAACAGAGAGAGAGGCAGAGAGACAGAGACAGAGAGACAGAGACAGAGAGACAAAGACAGAGAGACAGAGAGACACAGTGAGAGAGAGACAGAGACACAGTGAGAGAGAGAGACAGAGACACAGAAAAAGACACAGAGAGACAAAGAGAGAGACAGAGAGAAACACAGAGACAGAAAGAGAGACAGAGACAGAGAGAGACAGATAGATAGGCAGAGAGAGATGCTAATGTTTCTGTGCAATCCCAAGAATCCGAAATAGAAAACCCAGTCCTTCAGTTTGTCTTGGAAAGAGCACTGGGAACAGCTCACCAGGCAGGAGACAGAGACTGGCAATGCTGGTGTGTTTTTGCTTTTGCTTTTGTTTTGCTTCCCAGGCATAAAACACCACTGACGTCCTGGGCACTGCCTGCTGCTGGAGGCCTAGAACTCAGGGCCTTGGAGTGGCAGATCCTATTTTCAGAAACTAGAAATAAAGCTTAATTTTTAAGTGCTGAATTTACGGTCCTCCTATGCCTGAGTCACTCCTGATAGGGTGCAGGATTCACTCACTCACTGGCTCTTAGGTTCCCATTCAGTTCCTTAGCGGCAGGATGCTGAGAAATGCAGAGTGGGACCAGAGGCCTTACTCACACGTGTTTATCATTCATCTCTTTAAAGAAAAGGTTTGCTGTTCTGAGAGCAAAAGCGTAACATTTTTCGAAGCATCAGGTGGCAAGGATCAGCAGTGGCCCTGTATTTAGGGGTACAGCTCAAGTGCATGAATGTGAAATCCTGAACGAGGCCAGATGGTGCCGTGGGAGGGTCCTGGAGGCTGGCAGTGTGTGTAGCAGTGCCTGGGGGTCCCAGCTCCACTCACCCCCCAGAGAATCACACCCACTTAGCTCCCGGAGACTCGGGGCCCACAGCACAGAAGGGAGCGCTCTGCACCCAGTCTGGGCTGAGGTGAGCTGCCTCAGGCACACCCGTGCCACACCCGTGCCACACGTTGACTCCTGGAAGGCCACTTACTTTCACTGATGATCTCCAGGGCCGGCAGAAGGTACTGGTCGCAGACAATGGACACGGCCAGGAACATGTACAGGATGAGGAGGAGGTAGATGACCACGCCGCCGTCCGCGCGCTCCTGCGGTGTGAAAAACCCCTCGGGAAACTCGGAGGACGGGGAGAGCACGCACTGGGTGCTGTTTCCTAGTGAGGGGAAGGAGGTGGCAGCGTGGAGAGTGTCAGGGTCACACGCCCAAGCTCACGAGGAGCTTTCCCTTAAGCCGGGGCTCTATCTGGGTGGAATTTTAAGAGCCCTGTGAGAGCCGCTGTGGTACTTCTGAGTGTGGTGCAGCCCACGAGCCTTAAAGCAATCAGCCTTTGGGGTTGGAAGCTGTTTTCATGAAACAAACCGATGATGGAAGAATGAAGGAGAGGAAATTATTCAATCGCTTTTCGTGTCTGTACCTAGAAGGGAATTTTCACCCCTTTGCCACCCCCAGTAGGACCTGGGTCTCTGGTAAATAAATATTTCTAATCACTGGACAAGTGTGTCTTCTCCTCTTAGAGCCTAAGCGGTCCTCAGGCCTCTGCAAAGCATCATCCACTGCTGGCAGCGTGCGAGGGTGATGGATTTTTTTTTTTCAGGATGAAGTTTCAAACAGTAAAACTAGAGACCCTCGCCTAACCCTCCAGGGCTATGAATTATCCCAGAGTTATCTTGAAAAGCTTCCTGGAGGGAGCACAAATGTTGGTTGTCCTTCCTAACACTAAAAATCAGAGCCAACTCAGCAGGAAAGAGGCGAAAGAGAGTCTCTGGTGCTTTCCCTCACCCTGCATCTGAGCCCTTGCCATGGGGAACAAACCAGAAGGCGTAGCTGTCCGCAGAGGTACCTACCTGTGGCCCTTGGGAGACGCTGAGGCAGGGAGGCTCCCGGGGAAGGCAGGGGTCCCGTGGCTCCGATGATGCTGAGCAGCAGGGCTCTTCTGGCCCACGCTGGGCCCTGATTCCTCTGCATTTCTGCTGCGCTCTGTCTGGAGCCTGCAACCCGGGAAGGCGGAGAAGGAGATTCGCAGAATCATGTGAGGAGTCTCCTTCCTGCTGCCCAAGCTCTGCCCTGGGCTCCTTGTGGAGAGGCCAGCACGGGGGTGAGAGGGACGGGAGCCAGCCAAGCTTCTCTAATCAGGAATCCCAAGCCCCAGGAGGAACCAGGGAGGAAAGTGGAGGAGCATTCCCTTATAGGTCCCCAAGGCGCTCAGAGCCCAGGGCAGACCCGGGCAGCCTCCGTTTTCTACACATCTGGGTTTTATTCAGTGACTTTGGGCTTCCTCTAGATTTGTGAAGAGCTGCTGCAATGGTTTCTACTCCTCTTTCGCTGGTCTTTGCTCCTGGGAAGAGCTGGGCCCTTCTTGGCTGACCTGGCTTTCTAGAGCCAACCTACACGATTCGAATCCCAGCACTGATGTTTGCTAACTGTGTGACCCCACTGGGCCAGTTATTTAACCTCTCTGCTCTTCCACTCCATTATCTCTTGGGTCAGTTTTCTTTGGGTTGTGGTGAGCACTGCATATGTGAACACACATAAGCTATTTAGCACATCCTCTGCCACTTGGCCTGTATTTATCTACCCATTTTTTTATCATTTAGTACTCTTGATTGAGATAAAAGCTCTCTCCGTCGTAAAGGAATTTTGTACTTTTGCAACCTTCACAATCCCTTTGCTCTGCAGACAAGCATAAAAATGGATGTGCCTGTTAAGTTTCAGGTTTAGCAGCCGAGTTTATCTTGTGGAGAGGAGTGTGTTGCCTCCTGACCTCTGTGATCTTGGTTTGGTAAAAATTCTCCAACTCTTGTTTTGTTTCTCGTTACAAACTTCTCGGAAGCTGACATTTCTAGGAACTGGAGCCCCAGCTGTGTGGTGAGGCGGGACAGTGACTCATCAGTGTGGAGTCCAGGGATGGCAGATTCTCAGCAGGCAGAGTCCCCACTGCCCACGCTCCCTGGACCCCTGGGCTGTGGCCACCAGCCAGCTCGGCTAAGACTAAAGCAAAGGGCCACTTTGTTTCATGCTGAGCGGATGTGTAAAATAGCGCTTTGGTCAGTGCATACAAGGAAACATCACGCAGAAATAAAATGTCCAAGGTTGCAAAATCAAACCCTCCCAGCAAATTTCTAATGCCTGCTGCTAACTAATCTAAGAAAGGGGACTAGTGTTGGAAAGTGCAGCTTAGCACCCACAGAAGTGCCTGCACGTAGTAGGTGCTCAACCAAGACTTGCAGACTGATGACACCGCAGTGATTCTTGCAAACTCAATCCCAGAACACACCTGGAAAAGACGCCCTCCTTTAAATATGGCTTTACCCTGAAAGGAGGCCAGATCAATGTGCTTCACACTTTTATTCCTCATTCTGCAAAAGGATGTTAAAAATCTATCAGACAGAACACATTTTTAAAAAGCTACACAAAATACATGTGCAGGACTCATATTATTCTTTTTATAAAGTGAGGACCCTCATCTTATCAAATACCCCATGTTCAGGAATAAACTTCTATCAGCCTGTGTCTTCACGTGCCTCCACCCCACTCCTTCCTTAGATAAAGTAACCTTGCACCTGGCTTTGCCTTACCTCGTGTGTGTATGTGTATGTGTGTGCATGCATGTGTGTGCAGTGAACTAACACACATCCTTCCCCGGGGGCATCTTTAGGATGCTATACTTTTGTCTTCATAAGCATTTAGCAAATTTCCTTTAAGCTACAAGACACTCTTCATTCCTACGCTTTCTGTGGTACCTCTTGGGAACCCCAGGACAGTTGATCTGTACCGTTGCCCAAGTCCTGATTCTGATGATCATGATCTTGTGGTATAGAGTCCAGTATGTTTCTGTGTTTTCTAGATTTTTGTAAGAGGCTTCTTTGCACTCCATGCTATGCCTCTAGCAGACTGTAGGTGGCACATTCTCACACTGGACGCACACGGGGCCTGCTGGTCTCTCTAACAGGAGCAGCCACTCTCTCATTCCCTAGACCCCTGAGTTCCTTGGGGGTGGCAAGGGCTGGCCTGCTAATGCTGGAATTTCATCTTCACTTAGTGGTTGGGGTGATTTACAAACAAATGCTTTCCATCATTCGCTCTTTGGATACCCAGGGGTGCCCAGTGTATATAAGAAAGATAAAACACATGTTTAATTCTTTTCTGTTATTTACCAGTTTTCCCAGACAATTAATTGGTTCCCAATTTTCTTCTAAAAGCAACCAATTAGATTTTAAAATGATTATGAATGAATGTATTTAATTGTAGTTGATGGGTTACAGTCAGTTGTAATTATTAGCCTTTATGAAGATCAAATGGTCTCCTCTGTAGCCAGTGGGAACCTCTTCAAAGTGATTTCTGAGTGCCTTGTCGTGGTCCTGATTGTCTTTGATAGTTTCCTCATCACCTGGTGTAAAAGTTGTTCCAGGATTAAGTTATATATGAACTCAGCCACTCCTCCAAAATACTTTTTTTTTTCCTTTTTCAATTGGAAAGTACTTTAAAACCACAATCTAAGAATCTGCATTGCTAGAGACACTCTTCACTACCGAGTCGGTCATTGTTTATACCCCCATGATACACACACCACACAAACTCACCGATGTCCCTGCGGCATCTGAATAACGTCGTTCAAAAGTTTACGCGATAATTCTCATTCAGGTGCAGAGTTATCCCTTCCTATTTTAAATTGAAGTTTTTTCTGTACTAGCTATAGTGCCTCTTTCTTTCCCATCAAAGGTTCTGGTTCTCAAGAACGCAAGAGAAAATCGGTTATTTTATAATTACTCATTTACTGGCCTTATATTAGTGGTTCCATCATTTCAGCGTAACAAGATGGATCCTACTGCTTACTGCGCAGAGCTGAACATTTTTCCATATGCTCTTGGATTTTCCCCTCTGTTAAGAGTTGTGGTTTATCTACATTTCCTAAGCTTACATTAAATGTACTGTTTCTCACAATGGATCAGCATCTATGAGCCACAACAAAAGCAGCCCTCAGAGGGAAGTTTAGGGCTATGATTGCCTACATTAGAAAAACAGACTGATCTCAAGTAAATAACCTAATTATGCATTTTGGGGTCCTAGAAAAATGAGAACAAAACAAACCCAAAGTGAGTAGAAGGGCAGATAATAAAGGTAGGAACTGAATTAATGGGAGACTAAAGGAGCAGTAAAAAGGCCAGTGAGTCAAAGAGTTGTTTCCTCTGAAGAGTTGTTTCCTTTGAAAAGATAAACAAGACTGAGAAACCCTTAGCCAAACTAATGAAAAGGGAGAGAAGACCGAGGCTGATAAAATTAGAGACAGAAGGGCAATCTTAGGACAGACACCACTGAAATCTAAGGGATTATTATAGACTATTTTGAAAACATATAAAAATAAATTGAAGATCTAGAAGAAATGGATACATTTCTGGGCACATATGATCTACCAAAACTGAAATGAGAAGATACAAAAATCTAAAAAATCATAACAAACAATGAATCTCCCAACCAAAAAAAAAAAAAAAAAATCCCAGGATGAAATGAATTTACTGCTGGATTTTACCAGACCTATAGAGAGACACTAATATCAATGGTCCTCAAATGCCTGTGAAATAAAAAGGGAAAGACTACTTCCAAATTCATTCTGCAAAGCCACTGTCCCCCTGGGGACAAAACTGGATAAGGACTTAAAAAACAAAAAGAAAACTACAAATATCCTTCATGAACAGAGATTCAAAAGCCTCACTAGGATTCTTAGGATTCAGCAACACATTGAAGACCATAGACTGTGACCAAATTTTAGCCAGAGCAATTAGACAAAAGAGAGAAAGAAAAGGGACACAGAGGATAGGAAGACATAAAATTAGCCCTATTTGTAAAGGCTAGGATCTTTTACCTAGAAAGGTTTACCTAAAAAGATTTTTATATCTGACAAACAAGTCAGCAAAGTGTCAGGACACAAAATCAATACAAGAAAACCCATAGCTTTTCCTATGTGCCAATATGAACCCACTGAGAAAGAAATCAGTAAGCAATTACAGATACAATAACTGTAAAGAATCTAAGAATAAGAATCTAAGGAGATGAAAGACACACACAATGAAAATTACAGAAGAAAGAAACTGAAGACATTAGAAAACGGAAAGAGTCATCATTTGGCAGAAACGATACTGTTAAAATAGCTGTGTTACCAAAAGCAAACCAATGCGGTCTCCATTGAATGACCAAGAACATTTTTCATGGAAGTGGAAAAAATCCTAAAGTTCATATGGGACCCCAAAGACACAAAGTAGCCAAAGCAAACCTGAGTAAAAAGAGCAACACTGGAGGCATCAAAATACTTGATTTTTAAGATATACTACAAAACCATTGCCATAAAAACAGATGTGGATAGAGCAGAAGACACAGAAAGTTGCAGAACTGCAGCCATTTGATTCTTGACGAAGGGGCCAATGTTATATGCTAGAAAAAAGATAAGCTCGTTAAAAATGGTGCTAGGAAAACTGGATATCCATAGGCAGAAGATAGAAATTAGATTCCTCTCTCACCCTGTAATGAAAACAATTTAAAAGGGATCAAAGACTTAGGGATAAGACCAGAAATTTCAGGCTAGAGGTGTTTTGCATGTCAGCACTTGGGAGGCTGAGGCAGGAGGATTGCCATGAGTTCAAGGCCAGCCAGGGCTACAAAGTGAATTCAAGGCCAGCCTGAACTGCAAAGTGAAACCCTGCCTCAAAAAGACCAAAAACCAAAACCAAAACCGAAACCGAACCAAAACCAAACAAAACCCAGAAACTTGGAAATTTCTGGAGAAGAACATAGGGGAAGCACTTGAAGCCATAGGCTCAGCAAAAACTACCTGAATAGGACTCCAACAGCACAAGAAAAGCTTCTGCACAGCAAAGAAAATCACAAAAAGCGTGAAGAGACAACCTACAGAGTTAGAAAAAAATCTTTGCCAGGTCTTCCTCCAATAGAGGATTAGTATCTAGCATATATAAAGGACTCAACACCAACCCTCCACCAAACAACTTAATAAATGGGCAAAAGAGTTGACTAGACACTTCTCAAAAGAAGAGGAACAATGACCAGTAAGTTTATGAAAAGTTGTTCAACATCTTTAACCAGTAGGGAAAAACTACATTAAGATTTTATCCCCCCGCCCAGTCAGAATGGCTGTCATCAAGAATATGAAAAACAACAAATGCTGGAGAGGTTATGGAGATGAAGGAACACTTCTCCACCATCGGTGTGAAGGTGAGTTGTATAATCGCTGTGACACTAAGTATTGAGATTCCTCAAAAAACTAACAACAGAGATGCCATTTGATCCCATATAGCAGTCCTTCATATGTTCCTGAATAAAGACAGACTGTGATGATACATATGCATGCTTATCACAGCACGATTCCAATAGCTGAGCTATGTAAACAGCCTAGATGCCCACCAGCAAACGAAAGCATGAAATAATGTGTGTGTATATGCCAGGGGAGATTACTGAGCCATAAAGGAGAATGAAATTCGTGTAGTTTGTGAGAAAGTGGATAGAACTGGAGATCATGTTAAGTAAAAAAGTTAAAGGTTCCGAAAGTTAAGTACTGCATGCTTCTCCTTATTTGAGGAACCTAAAAAAAGGAGAGATGAGAGAATCATCAAAGGCAGACTGTAAGATAAGAGGCAAGGGATGAGACCAGAAAAAGGGTTGGAAGCATCAGAATAATAAAAGTATGTTATGTACTTGTGGCAATAAGCCAGAATGAAACTCACTTCTGTATTACTAATAGACACTAGTAGAAGTGTATTTTATCCCATTCCCCTTCATTTTAATCCTAGTTGTACAAATCTACATGTGTTATGTTTGCCGCTAGCTCTTGGGTTGTTATAAATTCTTCAGATATTTTGATGCCTGAGACTCATTTTCTGATAGGTTCCTTGGAAGCTCACATGGAGCAGTAACTTTTGGTTACTAATGTGAAATGTCAACATGCTTTGCTCTGGGAAGTCAGCTTGGCTGGGTATAAAAGCCATCAGATCATGTCTTCCCTCTAATACCTTAGACACGTGACTTGATTTTGTTCTCTCATAAAGCACTGTTGTTGAGAAGTTGATGATTATTCACTTTTCTTCCCCTTACCTGTCACTTTTGCTTTATTTCTAGAAGGATTGTTTTCTGTTTTCTTAATTTATTAGAGATATCCAATGGTCTTTCTGATCAAGATTCTTGGATACGGACAAATATGTTTTTCATATTTGTTCTGTTTCCATTTGGTGGTTTTCTAATTTCAGAGATGTCCATCATTTCTGTGGTAGCTCTTCCTTGACCATCCTCAAAAATACTACTTGATCACAATGTTTTAAATCTTTTTTCATTTCCTTTTTGATTAACAAAGTTTTCATGTTTTCCCCTCCTGTTTGTCTTAAACATCATCTGTTGTATTTGCGTTCCTTCTAGTTTAACCACCCTCCTCTAGTTCTTTTAGGACTGCCACCCCTCACTTCTGAGTTTCCCCCTCATTCTGATTTATGTTGCCGTTCCCATCTCATATGATCTCCATAGAGATTTTAGAAGTTTCAGCTTTGGTCTTTTCTGTGGGCATGTCTTTCTGGCATGCTTGTCTGAAGGGCTGTTATTTCTTCTCTTATTCTCATTTATTTATAATAACTTTGTGTGGGATTGGATCTCCATACATTTCCTTTCTTGTTTTTTGCATAAAATTAATTTTATTAAGCTTTTAGAAGAAAATCCTTTTCAGTGCAGCTTTTCTCAGTTCTCAAGTCCTCTCTTTCTTTTTGTGACATTTGAAAAATAAATAACAGCTCAATTTCCAAGATTTACTGTCTGTCCTTTACCTGTAGGCTCATCTGGACTCCTCTTTTCTTTCTTTTTCTCTTTCTTTTCCTTTTTGTCTATCCTAATTAGCTTTTATTCCATCACTAGCAGTTTTCCTACGTAGTTTCAAATCTCTGTTCATTGGCCCCTGCACTAGGAGAGCTCTGGTTAATGGTTTTGAGAATTTGTACAGCTCTGACTTTAATGTGACCACTTCTCTTTCCCCACTGCGGGAATAGGCCCGACCTTTTCAGTGTTAGTTTCTGCTTTCGAATTGCTCTGTTGTACCCAGCAGGTAACTGCTGTCTGTTCTGGGGCTCCCAGTTCTCATGGTGAGTCCGAATCTCTGTTCCTTTCCTGCATTTTCTCCCATACAGGAACTGACACTGTGCATGTTTGGGGTCAGGAATGGATTTTGTCCCTTCTCACTGGTATTTAGGGCTTGTAGGGAAGCAGACACATTTGTGTGTTAAGTGTTATTAGTAGACGCTTTGTTTTTCTATCGTGTTGATTTGTTTGTTCTTATGTATGTTTGTCCCCAGATACTAAAAAACTTTGCCACTTCTGTCTCCATGTTCAAAAAGCTTTTTGTTTTTGTTTTTAACTGAAGGCATTGTGAGTTGTCTTCTTTATCCAGAAAGTTATTTTAGTACAAGGAACCTATGGTTTACTTTACAAAGACTCTGTTTACCTACAACCAGTGGGAAACCCATCTCTTATGTAAAGCCACATGTAGCTCAGTTGCTGTATAAGTTTGTGCTGGAATCAAATAGGATAAAACTGTGAATTTATTGGGTGTTTGATCTTGGGAAAAGCACTTCCCTTCTTGGATTTTCTAGTTGTATTTGTAAAATGAAAGGCTTAGACTAGATAAATTCTTAATTCTCCTTAGTACCACTTGCTAGCATTACACATTATTAAGCTCTGAGAGTTTTATACTAAAATGGAAAGAAAAAGAAAGAAAAGAAAAGAAAAGAAAAGAAAGAGAGAAAGAAAGAAAGAAAGAAAGAAAGAAAGAAAGAAAGAAAGAAAGAAAATCAACCAGGGCCCAGAACAAGACATGCCTCAAAACAGCTCAGGGAGCTTATTCATTAAAATCAGTACAAAATTCTAGACTGGAAACCATTTTTCTTTAAAGAAATAATGCCATTGGACATATCTCCAGTTCTCTCTTGCTAGCTGAGAAATTTCAGGCTAACAGTCTCTTCCAACATATCTGATTTAAATGGTACCTGCTATGTTTGGGAAGCAAAGCTAACGGTTACTTATTTAGTAAACATGGGCATTCTTCAGCACAATTCTCTCATCGAATCTAATGATTTAGAGGACCCGTTCTCACTCAATAGAAGTACCTGCTATTTTTTAAAATTACTAGTGCTTTGGTATTTACCCAAGTGAATTGAATCAAAAATGTATAGAGGTGGCCCAGACATTGAGTATTTCATAAAAATCAAATCCACTGGGGTGGATTTTGCTATCTCTGCTTATATGTGATAGAGTCAACTGCCTACTATCTGAGGTTACACAGTTCTACATGACACACTTAACATGTGGCTTGTCAAAGGCCTGGCTAGTGTCAACGTGCATAACATTCGTCACCACCCAGCTGAGCCCACTTTTAGAGTGTGAGCTTCAGGAAGGCAAAAGCTGATCTGCCTGATTTCCTAGTGCAGTTCCAGTGTTCAGCCCAGAGTTAGGGACCTGGTGGGGGGATCTAATAAATATTATTGAATGAACAAACGAGGAACAGATACTGTATCACACTGATGTTCCTTGAAAACACCCACAGAACTCCCATGGGGAACACACAGGATCTCCTCTCAGTGTCCCTTTGGTCCATTCATTTCTCAGTGGTTGAGCTTCCCTCTCACCCAGTGGCTCTTCAGCTTCATCTGCTTCCAGGTGCACTGGACTTTTCCAGTCCTATGGCAGAAAATTCAGGAAGTGGATTAGTAGGCCCCCTAAGAAAACTATCATTTGAAAAGACATTTTCCCTTTACTGGGAGACCTAGGAATGCTGGCCAAGCCTGGCCTTTCTTATCTGCACTCGTGTATCTGAGAGGTTTGCAGAGGTTGCTGTGGTTGCTCTGAGCACGGAAATGGAAGCAGAAGGATCTAGTTCTTTCTACACTCTGACTCCAGCTTGCCAGTGTTACTTTTTGATTTTTAAATTTCTTATTAGAATATATAACAGATGCACATAAAAGTACACATTTTACAGTAGAAAGTGCAGATTCAAGTCACATGGGGGAGCCTGAATAGAGTGAGGGATACCTGAGAGAAAGAAGGGGTGCAGAGTGAACTGTGAGCATAGCTGCATTGCCATGGGGAGATGTCAGTGTCTCTGCTGTCATTTCCCCTGAATGGCTTCCCTCAGGCTCCTGAGGACAGCAGCAGCTCAGGCCTCAGTACGAGTAGGAGCCTTGATTCAGTCAACTACTGCTACACCCCTTCTCCTTCCTCTCTCTACCACCTTTTCTCCTCTTAAGACTTCACTTTTTCAGTATCTAACTAAGACCATTTGCCCTGACCTATTTCCCCACCCCTGCATCCCTATTAAATCTTGAGACAAGGTCTTATTAAATCGCTAAGGTGGGGCTCAAACTTGAGAACCTCCTGCCTCAGCTTCCCGGGGTGCTAGAGTTACAGGCACACCCCACTGCACCCAGCTGTGGTCCATCTTCTGCTCTCCTCCACTTTTTGTTTCTAACATCACACTGGTTGTTACCTTAAGCCCCAACCATGGTGGAGAGTTGAGTAGCACTTTATTAGTGTCTCATGTGTTCACAAGGCATCTGCCGTGTTTCCAAGGCTTCCTGCTCGGTGAGCTGTACTGAATACTAAATCCAGAGTGGTGTCCTGATGTTGAGCATATGTGACAGCTCCCAGGGCTGGACCCAGTTTCTGCTGGTCTCATTGGACTCCTGTGTTGCACGCATCCAATGAGCGACAAGTATTTAAAATAATTCCGATTCCCAGCAGGCCTTGAGAGTCTTACGTCTGTACATATTTTTCTTTTCCGGGGATCCTTTGAATACTAGAGGGAATTCAAACTACTGCGTAGAATTCAGGTTTTGCAGTCCACAAATTATTTCAAAGAAATGATGTTCTAAAGTGGAAAGAATGAACCAAACCTGGGTGAAATTCTCCCTCGTCCTTTCTTTCTAAACCAGGAAATGGAGTAATGCTACGTGCTTTTCTGGCTGTGTGGTTAAAGACCTAGAGCGTAAATATTTGTGCTTTTACCTCTGCCTTGTAACTTCTTATGATCACATTTTATATCACTAAAACCTGGCCGAGCTCTTCGCTTTCAGTGAAACTGAGGCCCTGGGCAGAGTGTCTGCCGGGGCAAATATCAACGGTGAAGGGATTTCATGAGCCGTGTTTGTACCAAAGGGAATTAGACGCTTTCGGTATTTGTTTCTCCCCTTCGTTTTCCCTAGCCTTCCTTGAGCTTCCTTCCGAGTGTTTAGAATCCTCCCGGGTTTCAGTGCCTCTGGTTTAACTGGGGATCTGGCGAAGTCGCCAGCCCGGCCTTCCAGTCCCTTCCAGCCCTGCTTGGCCGCAGTGTCTGGAGGGCAGAGCAGCCGCTGAGAGAGATTGATGGTCTTCACTTTAATGCGTAAACCCCTCAGGGCCCAGGCTGGCATCATCATTTTTCCTCCCCCAGCTGTGTGAAGGCTGCCATCACCGTGCTCGGAGATTGATGCCTCCCTTACTCTAAATCTTCAGGGTGAAGGAATTCATCAAGCGTTTTTCAAAGTTCACTGGACTTCGAAGTTTTCCCTTAGGCTTCAAAGCCAAGGTGCTCATTAGGACTGAACACAAGAGAGAAGCCAGCACGAGCTTTGTAGCTCTCTCCCTGCTGGGGGTGCTGTGCGCATGGCCTGGAAGTCCGTCTTCAGTGGTCAGAGATAGAGACAGGCAGTCAGGCCCCTGTTGTGGCCTTGGTTAGGGAGCTGGAGAGATGGGGCGCTGAATGCGAGACTTCTCACTCGGCCCCTATCAGTGGAGTAGCTCAGTGGACCTTGCCCTGCACTTCAAGGCTGCTCCTGGGAGTGAGACTCCAGCCACACCTGGTCAACCAGCCTCGGGAGCCTGCAGAAAGTCTTGCAGAAAGAGCCCTTACGCTCCTAACCACTGCGACACTTGTCGGCTGTCTTCGGTTAGATTCCCAAAGCACTAATGCTACTACTACAGGACTTTGCCCCAGAACCCAAGGGAGCGCAGGCTGCCCTCTGGCTCTCTCTCCCTGGTTCACCGGCGCTTCCTCCATGGAGGGGCACTGATAGATGAGGATACGGCGGGTGCTTCTGAACTGGGTGCCCCCAGGAGCGGTTCTGTTCTGGGCCAGCGTGGTGGAAGAGGGAGGGGTAAAAAAATAAGACATCTTTTAGGAGATGACTGTAGCGACAGCCCATGTGGCCTAAATGAACAAGAAGGAACATCTAAAGGCTGGTGAGTGATGAGAACATGGTAGGTGATTTGGGGACCTCACGCTGTGTCAGAGCAGGAGGGGACAGGAGGTCAGACTGCAATTTCTGAAATAGATTTTTGGAGGTTGTGCTGATTTCAGGAATAGCAAGGCCGTGAGTGATAGTAAAATTAGCTAAGTGAAGGGAGAGGTGTCTGAGTGGGAGTAGGAGGGGCTGAGAATCCAGGCGGTAGCTAGGTGCCCTCCTGCTGTGCACTCATCTTGATATTTTCTGCTTGCTGGCCTAGCTTTCCAACAAAGCTGCTATTCTCTACAGAAAAGGACTCCATTTGTCTTCTCATGGCTTTTCCTCTAATGCCCAGGGCTCTGACCCATAAAAATACTCGGTGAATAAGTGAACAAACAAATAAGTCCATCCTGTACCTCTATTTTTTTTTTTTTTGGTACCGGGGATTGAACTCACGACCTTGTGCTTGCAAGGTAGGCGCTTATGCCACTGAGCTAAATCCCTGGCCCTAGTCCATCCTTCAAAAAATTCTGCAAGTGATACTTGAAGCAAGAAGGCCTGCTCGTGGGAGTCCTTATGAGCCCTTGTTTCCCATCATCCTGCACGGATTGCATGTGACGCTCTGCAGTGTTCCGGCAGGTGGCTCCTGTCTAAACTGTCTTGGTATCTACCAGAGGATGTTGACGAGGAGGTTGCTCATTTTTCCTACAATAGTCCCTTCATTAGTTCCCACCAGGGACATCAGAGCTGTGATTTCCCTAAGTGAATGACCCTGTTCTGTGAGCCTTCTAAGCGAGGATATCTTCCTCTTTGCTTTGCTCAGTAGATTCAGCTTTTGTGGTGCAGGTTGAATTTCAGCAAATATCCAGAAAAGTAAGGTATCTATTTCTTAGAAATAATTTTACGCATTTTTTTTAATCTTATGTTTTTCTGCCTTATTCATCTTTAAGCTTTCTTCTTAGGTTCTTTTTTCTACTCGGGAATCATTTGCAAAAGCTTAATGCTATCGTGCATTCCCCAAGATTCAACTAGTAACATGTTCCGTTGACCCCGCTTCCTCTCGGATGAGTGTCTGGTGAGCGTGTGAAAAGGAAGCTGATGATGCGTCAGTGATGCCAGTGGAGATTTGGGTCATGTCCATTTACAGGTGAAACGTTTTTAAGGATTCACTGAGTGAATCTTTTGAGTTGCACTTATGATTTCCAAACACGGTGTTAAATGTCTCACCTGTCTTGGTCTGGTACCCAGCAAGCATTTCTGAACATTTGACAATTAAATCAGCAGCTTCTTCTGAGCCTTTTTTCATTTAACTGAGGAATTTTATAGTTTTTTGAGCATGCATTTGCTTTGTCAAATAATTTAAGAAGTGTAATAGGACTAAGAGCTCTGGAGAATCCTGCAAGAAATGCAAATGCAATGACAAAGCAGAAATCAAGGTGACAAATAGGGACAGTGGCCACTGCAGACAGAGAACAATGAATGGAAACAAGAAAACAAGTGAAACTCTACCGACCTACTCATGAAATATACATGGCTAAAGGGAATGAAAAACGAACACGGAGGAAAGGCGCTACAGCTGTGAGCGCTGTGATACAGGATTTTGGAGAGTCATTAAACACAAAGAATAAGCACAAGGGACACCGTAGAGAGGCCAAGGTTTACCCCAAAATGCTAGCTGAGACACCAAGCATATTTACACGAGCTGTTTCCTGCAGAGCCAAGGGCGGGCGAGGGCAGCAGGGACAGGGAGCTGGGCACAGTTCACCAGCACCAGAAGAACCCCACCTCTGCTGGTGTCCCAGTGGGGAGTGGCGGCGTGCTGTCCTCTCCAAAGGATGGTCGCCAGATCCGTGAAGTGTCAGTACAGAAAGAATGAGATGGTTGTGTTTTCCATGAAACAAATGAATAAACAAGTAAAATGCATTAAAATGTTATTAACAACTGTGAAAGACTTCTGTAATGGTGTAAGTTACGTTGGTACAGGTAGTTTTACATATTTTTGTAAGTTACCTCCAATCTTTTCTTGGGGGAAGCTGGCTTATTTATTAAAGAGCATAAAATATGACTTCCCAAATTTTCACTGTTGGGTTTTTAAAAAAACCAATCAGTTGCAGAATGTTTGTCATTAGTGTTAATAGAGCTCTTGGTTATCACCCATTTTGTGCTTCTGTTATGCTAAGCAATATGCCAAGCATCTTTTGTTGGTTATTTATTTGCCCTATGGCATTATGATGGTAGATGTAATTATTGTCCCCATTCATTGTCCAACAGCTTGTGGAGTCCCTGATAATTTTCTTGAGTGAATGAAACCAAGACCCCACTCTCCTTGTCACTCACATCTTACAGATGATTGAGTGTCATAACTGCAGGTGAAATGGTGACAAAGAGAAACAGGAAGTGCCCCTTTGGACAGAGCCATCTAGGAGTGTCTTTCGGAGGAGGTGACATCTGAGAAGAGCACAGTGAGACAGAGTGAGGTTCTCTGTAAAAGAAGTCACAAAAAATTTTAAAAGGCTGAGTAATTTACCAAGGATTACACAGACGCAAAATAGCACAATTGGAATTCAAGCTCAGGGAGGCTAAACTCTGGAACCTGCACTATCTCAGTGCTCTGGTCCACTTCCAGGGCTGGCCTTGGGGACAGTGTGACGGCCGGATCCCAATCTCTGCAATTGCAACATAGCAGAAGACCGGAGTTTGTTGCCCGTAATGCCCAGTGGTGACCTTGCTGTGGCCACTGCAGAGGGACTGGGCTGCAATTTGGTGGCACTAGACAAACATATCTTTGATTACGACAGTTCTAGAAAACAGCTAGAATTTGTTTACTGTGCGGGAGCAGTGGGGGCAGAGCATCTTTGGGAAGGGGGCTGCACAGTGCTGAGTAATTCAAAAACATTTCTTAGTGAACCTGTGGTGTGGTCGCACTGCTTGAAAATAAGTCACACCGTGTCCTTAGCCTGAATCACACATGGTAAAGTTCACCGCAGTGGGGGCGTGCTTCTCATTGACTTTCCCTGCCCTGCTGTAGTCACGGCTGTGTCCCCTTCGCAGGCGCCAGCCCACCTCGGTGGGGTGGGAATTCTGTAACCTTCCCTCCCTCCACACTCTCAGTGTGGATGCTGGATGGGACCTGGCTGCCCTGAGGCCCTCTGTACCCGGGCTAGTTTAATACCTTTCTTCCCTAGTCCTGGGATGAGAACTGGTTGCAGGGGCTTGTTCATAGGTCAGAAGAGCCTGCTAGTGAGGGGACCCTGGATCTTGGCTCTTAGATATGCAAATTAACAGCCTTTTAGTGGACTTGGGTAAACCTGTGAGGCTTTGGGAGCCATGACAGAGGAACTCAGGAAAACTAACTTACTCATCCGCCTGCTCACTGCATATTTATCAAGTACTTGTGAAGCACCTTTCATAGGCACAGCAGGGTTCTTAACTCAGGAGATACAGAGAGCTCATGGTCTTGCTGGAGAGACAGATCATTGTATTTTGTGTCATTAAGTATTAGGAAAGGCCTAAGCAATGTGATCTGCAAAGCAGAGAAGGGCAGACGGGGATCAGAAGAAGCCGAGATGGTCTTACTGGAGGAGGGTCTTCAGTGAGGAGTGGGGTACAACACGGTAGGAGGGAAAGACATGTGACTTTCTGAGTCAGAATAACAGTGCATGGAGATACCCAGAATTCAGTAATGCCCCTCAGGAAACATCGCAGTGGTGTGAAGATGCCCCAAGAGGGAAACAGAGGCTGGTTGGATGGAGTGGAGGTTGGATCTTTCTCACTGTCAAGAGAGGCACAGATTTTTGAAACAAAAGGGACTTTAGAGAATATTTAGTTGATAAAGAACCTGCGACTCAGATGATGTGCTCATCAGCTTTATCTTGCTGTGACAAAACACCCAAGAAAACCAACTTAGAGGAGGGAAGTTTCATCTTGGCTCACAGTTCCAGGGGTTTCAGTCCATGGCTACTTGGCGTAGTAACTTTGGGCCTCTGATGACCCAGAGCCTCACTTGTGATAGAGCAGAGGTGCTCACTTCATTGGGGCAAAAAAGCAAAGGGAGGAGGAAGTGGCCTGATCCTTAAGGTCTCATTCAAGCACCCCTCCAACTGGGTGACCTAAATTCATTCTACCAGGCCCCACCCCTTAGGCAATCATCTCCCAGTAGCTCCACAGGCTAACAGCTAAGCCTTCAAAACCATCTTGGGGGCACATTTGAGATCCAGGCTATACAAGACAGTGATTTGATTTCAAGATTTTGAAAAATAGAGTGTGATTCAGGAGTTTTTGCCCCGTGAGCATTCCTGAGGACTTTTGGTTGAACATGGAGACACACTGTTTTTCAGTAAAAACATTGTGTTCCTGGGTGTGTGTGGAAGGGGAGACAAGGAGTGATAAGGAGTGCTTAGTCGTATAATCTTACAAAGCCAAATCTGTCAGTGAGTGGATGGCACAGCATTAAGATTAATGCCTTGGACATTCACCGACACAGCATCAGTGGGTATGTAAGTAGCAACAGCTCTGCTGAAGGGCAGTTTGGGAAAGTGCGTCAAAACAGCTCATGCAATCTGAACAGTCTTGACCTCAAATTCCTTTTGAAACATTTTTTTTTCCCCTAAAGGAATGGCTGGTACTACATCTAAAGTGTGTGTGTTCATTGCTGTGTTCTTCCTAACATCAAAACAATAGAGGTGGCCTATATATTCTAATAATCGTGGTGCAATAGCATGCTCTGCAGATGTTAAAGTGATTCAGTAGAAGTTTACTTGGTTGTATGAAAATATACTCCTAATTTAAAAATAGGTTAGAAAATAATATATACAATGTTCTTATTCTTAAAAGGATTAGAAATATAGTCTATGTATATGTATGCATGAAAGGAGTCTAGAAAAATATAGATCAAGCTATTAATAGTGGTTATGACCTGGTGATACAATAATAGGCAATTCTTCATTTCTACTATTGTCTCATCTATATAATTTCTAGGATTTTTTTGCATAACAATAAACATGTATTCCCGAATTACTTGAGCCATATAAAGTTATACTAGCTTAATTCCCCACATGTGTACAGACTGCCTGGTGGCTTGTTCACCCAGCTATTTCAGAATCTTTTGTTGTCCCATTCAACACCCTTGGACCAACTACTTGGGGTAAAATACAGGTAAAATTCTGGGACTATACATTACAGTTGGAGGCCATCTGCCTTGCACGGGCTGGATCTGTGATGGGAAAGGTAAGCTAGGTTCATCTCTGCTTCTTTTTGGAACACATTAATCTTTTGATTAAACACAGCTGGCCAGCGCCCAGAGTTCCTGTGTCTTGAGTAAGAGTGGTACAAAAAAAAAAAAAATCAGATAAAAGCATCTACTACTTTTCAAATTGTCTGTGCTGTGCAAAAGTTTCACCTGGGAACCCGGATTCCCTTTCAAAAGTTGGGTGATTTTTATATTCTGTGCATATAGAATAGAAATAACCAGGGACAAGCCACAGCTCCCAGGGGAGCTGCTCCCCGGGTTTGCTCGCTATTGGGACTGTGTTCAAGTGGGCATGCGTCAGGCATTTTTAGGCCGGGCTCTATAACTTGGGTTTTATGATGATAATAAATGTGTGTGGCAGAGAAATCGAATTCTTCACTGTTATCTACACACAAAAACCCGGGAAGGGCATTCCTGGTTCCCACCTGCAGACTTCAAGCTGTAAAGGAAGAGAGATTTGCGGCAGTGCTACCCTCTTCTCTTTCCTCTTTCTAAGGAATACTGAGGTCTTCTTTGATAGGCTAGATCTGACCCAAAGTGATTGCTTCCCTTGTTTCTCTTGTTGGCCTGATCTAAAAGCTCCCATCTGCCCTGAGACACTTGCATCCAGTCTGTCTCCCTTACAGGGTCTTCATGGCAGAATAAAGGATGGAGGAATTCACTGCTGTGTGACTCTCCCTGTGCTTTCTGGGCAGAGAGGAGCTGATGGAGACCAAGGTCTCCCAGTGTTTTCAGCAGCACTGGACTCACCAGCGGCATTGTTGGGTGGAGAAGTCTGTTGGGGGACAGGATGGGAGCAGGGGCTTCTTGGTGTCATGAAGAGGATGATGGGTGACCTGTCCAGTGAACCCTACAGAACCCTGCAGGGCGCCTCCAAGGGCAGAGGCTGCCAGACACCAGGACAAGGCGGGTGGAGGTATTTGCTTTGGGAGAATCAGACTTCAAGGGGTCACGTTACATCTTGAAATGTTAAACCTTAAAGATGTCAGAAGAAGCCACCAGAGAAATAAGGACCTGTCCCTGTTTTCATGGTGCTTTATAAATCTTCTAGACACTGAAAGAGAAAGAGGTTTGAACAGAATCTGGCCAGCCGTGTAGCCTCAACCCTGAAAGACATGGACTTTGAGACTGATTTAAGTTATGAAAAGAAAACAAAGAAACAGCATTTCTGGCTCTAATGTCACTAGCTGAGTCCATCAAATACATTTTTTAGACTTTGTGTCTCATCAATATTCCTCCTAACGTGCTGCCCATGGTCATATGGATTTCCGACTTCGCTGGCTCCGAGGAGAGATTGATCAGACAGCTGCCTTCCCTCAGCGAGGATTAGTAATTTGGGGGCCAGGAGCTGAAATTTTTAAGAGCTGTGGTTATTGATGCAGTTTGTAACCTCTCTGTGTGGGAAAAGTCACCTCGAGGTGGGAGATGGAATGGATAATGCATTTCTGCAGCATCGTGAGGTTTCCTGTGCCGTATTCGTTAAACAGTACCCCTCCCCACAGCAGCTGCAGCTACGATTGTTTCTCTACACTGAGGAACAGCTAATCCATTTTTAGCTGCAGTATTAAAAAGGATGCCTTTGATTATTCCTTGGTTTCTGAGCGTCCAGTGATATAATTTCATTGTGTCTGAGTCGTGGTAAGTCTGGGTCTCTAAGTGCTGTTCATGCAGGAAGCCGGGTCGCCTACAACCCAAAGTGACGGTACTAGGAGGCTGAGCCTTTAGAAGAAGACTAAGTCACAGAGGCTCTGCTGCCAAGAACGGGGCTGCATGCTTATGGAAAGGTGTGGATGGGACCTTGCCTTCCATTTTGTGGGACATAAGGAACCGTGTCCACCCTTCCTGCCCTGTGTGAATCTGCTCCATCTTGAAGGCGGAGGGCAACTCTTACTAGGTGCTGAATCACCATCCTGAGCTTGGAATTTCCAGCCTTCTTAACTCAAGGGAATCAACTTCGGTTCCTAGAAATTACTGAGTCTCAGGTATTCTGTTTTGGCAGCATGCATGGAGTAAGACAATGCCAGCTATGAAAAACTACTTGGCAGAATGAGGCAGGAAAATGCAGGATCCACAGAAACCTGCCCTCCATGCATGGACTGCTGATGAGGCCTTGGAAAGCTAGACAAGGTAAAGAAGGTCCCTGGTGTACTGGCCACGGCTCAGGCTGCTGTATTACAACATAAATATAGTGGCTAATATTTACCGAGTACCCATTCTCTGCTAATCTCCTTATGATTGCTATCTTGTTGACTCCACAGAGCCATCCCAGAAGGGAGGAGCTAAGACTGTTATCACCAGTATGCAGATAAGAAACACAGGAAGAAAAGTTACAAAAATTGGCCAAGATTATTGGCTAGTAGTAAGTGCAGCATTGAAGTCTAATTCCTAAGCTGCTAAGCTCAACTCTTGCACCAGAATGGCTGATTTCAGGGGAAAGGAAGAGACTTTCTGCAATGGTTGTGTTCCCAGAGCCTGTGGTAAAAAAGACATTTCTTGGCTGGCTCACATCAGAAGATAATCAAATGACCCACTTTAAGACAAAGTGATGACCCATAGGACACATGTCTCACATTTCCCCAGATATTTTCTCTTTCATCCTCTGCCATGAAGAGGGTGGTGGCTAGCTAGTGGCATTTTAAGGAAGCATTAATAATAGATCAAAATACCTTTCTGATGGGAAAGCTATTGATAGCTTATTAGAGAATAACATTCTTCTAAGTTGCCTGGAGTTGACTGAAGAGAGCAAATGAAACAAATTTGCAGCCTGCTGTCTTGTTCTGGTTTAGTTTCTGAGAAATAAATAAGCCAATAAGCCACTGTGGCAAGACTGTTGGCCGTGAGTGTGGAGTTGTAGGGCTGTAAAATGCATTCAGCAATCAGGAAGAATGAGCTTGCATTGCTAAATACGCATTCACCGCTGAGACCCATATTTTAATAATTCTTCAGGTCCCTGTAGGAAGAGCAATGTTGAATTTATATGTTGTGTTCAATTGTCATTGACAAGTTCACTGTCAGTTTTACCTTGCAGCTCTGGTACTACAAAGAAAGAGATCCTATGTACTTTATGGTGAAAGACGTGACGGCCCAAATACACTGGGATCCTGCTGGGCTTGTGCATTATTCTGCCAAGGACATACAGGGACATCCACCAAGGATGATGTAACCTTAGGGAAAACTTGTTTACATTCCAGTGAAAAGGTAATGGATGCGCACCGTACAAGATTCAAAAGATATTGCACAGATGTACAGAAAAGTAAGGGCCTCCCTCTGCACCTCTAAACACAGCTCTCCCTAGTTTCCTTTCCTTGGGTCCCATGGGATCTCAAGGAAGGTGATTCGACATCAGAATTTTGCTTTTTAGGTGCTGGGAATTGGACCTAGGAAGCTCTATGTTTCACCCTCAGCCCTATTTTCTTTCTGACACAGGGTCTCACAATTACCCTGACTGGCTTCTGAGTAGAGCTGGCCTCAGTGTCCTGAGTAGCAGGGATGACAAGGACCAGCCAGGAGTGCCCAGTGAAATCAGAATATTTTTGACTCAATCAAAAACCAAACTGCGAAGCATTCATTTTTAAAGAAATTATGCAGTGACGCCCATTGCACGGTGCACCTTGGTACCCACTTAGAACGGGTTCTCTGCACCCCAACTTGGTTCTAAAGACCACTAAGAAGAAGACAGGGGGTGAGGCGGTGGGAGTCCGGGGTCCCTTGAGGCTCAGCAAGGATGTTAAAGAGTCAAAAACAGCTGAGGATGAGAGACGGGGTGAGAAGCAGGAGGCGGTGTGGCACCAATTAATTTTTAAAATCCAATTTTTAAATCTCAAATTGGCTGCTTCGTGAAGTCCTGTTTTATGGATGCGGAGCATCACTGACGGCACTCGGATGAGCTTGGAGTCTGGTTAGAGTATGTGGCTATCTCAAGGAATAGAGCAGGAGTTCATGACCAAGCCCTAGCAGGGGGTCAGCACGGAAGGGTCCTGTGTGCTTCGGCCCCTGTCACCGGTGGGACTGAGCCGCCCCACGTGAAGCAGTGTGAACGAGGGGTGGGAGGGGCTCCCAGACTTCTCTGCAGCCCTCCTGTGCTCTCGGGCCGTGAGGGGTCTGCAGTGCTCTTCCCAAGGCTGGTCTTCCCTTACCCCTGGAGGGGTGCAAGAGCTCGCAGCTCCAGCTCACCGCACTGTGGTGGGGTGGATGGAGGGAATGTATCCAACAGGGGCGTGAGAAGACGGAACAGGCTGCAGAAGGGTGTGAGGTAAGGGACAGGGTGGGAGGTCTATGCACCCCTGTGGGCTGGTGGAAGGGACGTTCGGGGTGTGGGTGAGGATGACCACAACCCAACCATTTCTCTAGAGGACACTCAGGCCTTGCATGGAGCGGAAGTGCAGGCATATAGCGTGAGCAAAGCACTGAACACCTCTCACTGGACACACAGCATTTCTGTGCCCGTTGTCTTCCTATGTAATATTGGATTTAAACATTTTTAGATGCTGTTACTTGGTGCATCTGTCAGAAGACTGGACCTCAGATACTTTAGGACGTTCTTTCTTCAAGTCTTGGGCCTTTTTATTTTAGATCTTTGAGGCAAGAATTTCATTATTCTTGGATTAGCCAGTCAGGATTCCCATTAACAGGTGGAGCTACCACACCCTTAATCAGCTGGAAATGTGTTGACACACAGCCAGATCAAGAGCAAGAGTGGATTTCCAGTGCTGGAGCCCCCTGGGGTACCTCAGTCAGCCTTTGGGCCGGAGCTGGTGGAATTCAGCCCAACCAGTGGGGTGTATGAGTGCAGTCCTCAAAGGTGTGTGCAGGCAGGTGACTGAGTGTGAGAAGAAACGTTCCTTTCCTAATGTTTGAATCCTAAAACTCTGGGTCATGCAATGCAAACAAGAAAAGATGAGTGAGGTGCATTAAGAGCAGACACCAAGCCTGCAGGCAGCACCAGAGCTCATGTGGCCCATTTAACCAACTCTGAATACCTCTGCTGTCTTGCTCCCTGCCTGGTAGATAAGACAGGGAGGAGGGAGCTCTGCCTTCCAGCAACTGTCCTTCTTAAGGGAAAAGGACATTAAACCAAATAAGCATCAGATGGGAAGAGAATCAAATAAGTGTTAAGTAAGTGTAAATAAAATGATGAGGGCTTGAATTTTAAAATCTATGTAACTATTTAAAAAGTCATACTGTGTGATTGCATTTATGTCAGCCACAAAGACAGACAAAATTTGCCTATGCTCCCTGAAGGTGGGACCCTTAGCCAGGGACATAAAGGGCCGAGGAGGGCGGTTGTATTCTGTGTCTCAAGCCCTGTGCCAGCCTCTTGAGTGTGTCCCACTTACTGGTGGGTCATGGAAGTGCCACTGTCTCGGCAAATGTTTTATTTCAATAAAATGTTAAAAAGCCATTTGCTTGTTGAGTGTCTTACTCCCTGGTCTTGTCACTGAGACAGAATACGCAGCAGCTGCAACTCAAAGGAGAGAGTTATTTGGGCTCTTATTTCAGTCCATAGTTGGCTGGCTCCAGGTCAGGATAGCGTGGCAGAGAGGGGTGACAGAGGAGAGCTGCACAGGCAGGACAGACAGGAAGCTCAAGAGAGGAACCAAGGAGGGAGAGAAACATTTCCGGGTCACGCCCCAGGGGTCCACCTCCTCTCACTGCGTCTGTCTCCTAAAAGGGAGTCAGAGCTACGGTTCCACAATCCAATCACCTCCCGAATGCCAGACCTATGGGAGCACAAGGCTTGTGGACATTTAGGTATAAACCACAACATCCAGAGCTCCCCAGATTAAGTCAGTTATAATGTGGGGGAATCTCCTAGGCAATAGTATCACATGTATTCTAGGGGGTCCAAATATGCACAGCAGGTTAGGTGCCACTGCTATTTGTCCTCTAGACAAAGGGAAGAGCCAGAAATCACAGCAGACTGGAGCCGAGTCCAGACTTCCTTCCCATCAGAGGCAGAACATGTGTGGACCCCCAAGGCTGGGAGGGATGGAGGAAGGCCAGCAGGGTGCCACAGAAAACAGGCATCTTCAGCCCAGGAAACAGTCAATTGCCATCTTGCATTTTCTCTTTTTTTGGTGTTGGCTGCAGTTTTATTTGGGAACTCAATTTCCCTTCTTAAATGATTTTGTCAGATGGCGGTCCCTTAGGGTCAAGGACTGATCGGGGTCTCGCCAGGCTTTTTGCAAATAGAATTAAAAAGCAATTAATCTTCTGTATCCTAAGCAATATAATTTATCTAGTTTGTATTCTCTCTTGTGTTTCTGCACAAGTGTTAGTAGGCTTTTGAGAAAGCACAGGTGAAATAATTGATGAGAGAAACAAGTCCCAGCCTTTAAGTTAGTCATAGATGCCCCTTTTGTCCATAGTGATCAACTTCTGACACACACAGTGCACTGAGGAATGTAAAGGTGGGAAGCAAATATGCATTAGTTTCTCCCTCCAGGAGACAAAATACCTCATACAACTTAAAGGATAAAATTTAACTTGTGGCTCATGGCTTCAGAGGGTTTGGTCCATGGTTAGCTGGTTCCAAAGCAGAAACATCATGGGTAGAGGGGTGTGATGGAGGACAGCTGCCCTCCTCATGATATCCAGGAAGCAGAGAAGAGGGGACAAACCTGAGAGGAAGAAGCCAGGGACCAGTTATGACCCCAACATCAGTCCAGTTCTTAGGGTCCTCACAATCCAACCACCTCTCCCGGACCAACTGACAGTCAGGATTAGCTGGCATGCAAGTCTTCTTAGGGGCAAAGATTGTGCAAGGGTCAAATTCTTGTGAGAGTGTGCTGCTGTGTGTGACTCCTTATCCAGGCAGTCCAATTTCTTATACATTAGGGAACACAGAGGTCTAGAATATCCATTGAGAGTATTAATGAGTTTACTGTTGGCACTCATTCTAACAGCCTAGCTCTCTGGGCTCATTCTTGGTTATGGCATTACCAGGACAACAATAATACAACCCGACCTTCATTGAGAGGGCACATCAGGGTTCAGGCACTTCTCATGAATGATCTCATTTAATCCTTAGTTGAATCTCGTGAATTCCCACTTGACAGAGGAGAAAACTAATTCACAACTGTTATTATTAACTGTCCAAGATGAATAACTCATGAAGGTCCCACCATTGTCATAAGCAGAGCCACTTATGGCAGAGTGTGGAGTCCCCAGACGAGTTGGGACATTGTGTTGGGATATTGGTCAACTACAGGATGATGTCATCTGGTAATGATTGGTCCTCACACCCTTTCCCTCACTTCCTTCCCAGTCTAGAGAATCCACCCTTTTCTAACCCTCACAGTTGTCACCTTGCGCCCTTCTCCTGTACCACATTTGCTCAAAGTGCTGCCTCTCTTTCTTCTCACCATCTCACCCTTAGAAGGGCAGATGATAAACTAAACCACACTGCAATGCTGGGGATTTGCTGTGCGAATTCTCCTAAGAGTGACTGCTCTCGAAAACAGAGTCCTCAGGGCAGACAATGCTCACTCCTCAGCGATACTCTTGAAGGTGACAGATGCTAATCCCAGGGTCAGCAACCATGGCCTGGTGGCCAGACCCTGCCTGGGTCAAGTGTTGTGACAACACAGTCATGTATGTTTGTGTGTCTGTTACCCACGGCTGCTTTGCACTAGCAGGGCAGAGTAGGCTGACAGTGACAGTGGCCACAGGAGCCACAGAACCTCACCCTTTTGTCACCTGTCCTTTCTGAACTAACCCAGGGAGCCCCCCATGTGTAGAACTTGGTGGCACAGACACTCCACGAGTGCTGAGTTCCTCCTCCACCTCTCAGGCAGGAGGAAGCTCCCTGTGCAGTCACATCCCAGGGGTCACTGCTGACCCTTTCTGCTCATGGTGAGCGACAGAAGCCACGATCCTCACTGACTACTCACGGGTGCTTCGGTAAGCAGAAGAGTGACAGCAGCCACCCAGACACACAGTGATACATCATTCATTTTGCACAGAGGGTTTCCTGATATCAAAGCAGCATGGAGCCCGGCTGGGGCTGGAGTGTGGTCTATGCTGCGGATGTGGATGGGCACGAGGGCAGGAAGAGGACAGAATGACACCCGAGCGCTGGCTGTCCTCTTCACCGGGCAGAGCCTTGTGGCAGAGAAGGCACTGAAAGTTGCCTTTGAAATATGTTCAAATGCCCCGAACTGAAGTGAGTCTTCAGTCACTGACTAACTGCAGTGTCTGCTGTATTATATTTCCGTTGTGGCCCATCCCCCATCATACAATCCTCGTTCCCCTCTGGGTAGGAGCAGAGGTGATGTGGGGTTGTTGTGGACAGAATCAGACTGTCTCTCCATCCAGGAAGCCTGAAATTCAGAGCCTGGGCTCTCGGCGAGTCCTCCTTCCTCTGATTTGGGGGAGGCTGGAGCCTGACATCGCAGACCCTCCTAGGACCTGCATTGCCCCTCCTGGTACTCCAATCCTAGGGTTCCTCCTGAGGAATTTCAGTCTGGTCTTCTCCATGGATGCCTGCAGGATTTGGCAGGTGACACAGTTGCTCCGAAGTGGGTATCGTGACGGAGGCTTGGGGCTGGGTGGCACTTGATCCTGTTACTGGTGGTAGCAGGTACCAGAACGCCACCACCTGCCCCTGAGCATTAGCCTGGGCTCCTAGGTGGCAGAGTTTGAGGCCAACAGTGGTGCAACCTGAGGATGTAAGACAGAGGTGAGGAGAGGCGAGCACAGAGCAGAAGATAAAGCGAAGCTTTTTCCCCAGGCTCCGAGGCTGTTTCTAAATTAAACTCGAACTTTCTGGCCCCTTGAAGAGCACAGAGAAAACAACTTTTGGGTGAGTTATGTGTAAATGAGTCAGAGGCGCAGAGATTAAATTTTGCCTCAAATACCCATGGGTTAAAAGAAATTACAGTCTCCGGAGGAGCCTGCTGCTCTAGGCCGCAGTTTCTGCCAAGTCAGCGCTTTGGGGAGTGGGCCCCTGGGGTCCTGCCAAGCCCCAAGTGCCCAGTAGCCTCCCGGGAGACTTGGTAAGTCCAGGAGGAATCCGGATTCCTGAATCCTTGCTGGCCATCTGGATGGGGGCCCCCATTTCTTGCAAATGATTCACAGTTATCGTTTGTGCCACCTCTTCCCGGTCTCGGGACTCCTTATTTTTTGCATCAGTTCCTATGTAGTGTTTTATTTCCACATGTCTCCTTCCCTGCCCTGGCTGCCCCCCTCCTGCCCTTCCGGGGTCTCTTTAGGAGTCTGGCTTTCCTTGAGTCTGGGCTCCAGCTGGCTCTGCCACTGGTGATACATTCCCGACAGGTGCAGGCGGGCAGGAGAGCCCACAGCACCTGGGGGACCACTCCTTTCGGGTCATAGCGAAGTCACCGCCAGGCACACTGCCGGCTCTTTCCCTTGCACAAAGCAATCATTTTCATCCTCCAGAGAACGACAATTAGAAAGGGATCAGAATGGTTATAAGTACGTGGCTAGGCCACTTTTCCTTCAGAGTCTTGGGGCGCACACCTGTGCCTGTGGCGGTGCAGCCACAAAGGTGAAACTGCAGCGCTACCACAACTGTGTCCCGGACAAGGGGCTGCAGAGGGCCAGCGTGACCAGGAGCACAGCTGCCGAAGGACGCGTGGAAAGTGACCGCAGACCGGTCCCTTGAGCTGTGACCTGCTGGATCGCAGGCTGTTCTGCTTGCGAGGTGGCTGAGAGGAGCGACCCCCAGCCAGGAACACACACGCTGCTCTGCATTTTACTGCCAGGAGATGCAGGGCCGCTGCCACCTGCCAGTTCTTTTGCACGGGGCGTGGGTTTTAATGAGTGCTCAGAGCAGCGTTGTTCCTCACCAGCCTTTTGCTGAGCATGCTGGTAAAGCGCTGGGCTGGTGGCTTGCGTGGACTTGGAGTAGCCCCAGTTTCACGGTGGCACCGATCCCATCAGAGGCCTCCGTGGTGCGGCCTGTGCCGACGAGGAGCCGCGTGCCTGGAGGCTGTGCTGGAGTCGGACAGCAGATGGAAAACTCCTCTGAACCTTTTATTGGCCATATGTCCCTTCTGAGCGCTGGCCAACAAACTGAATTTGCAGCTAATATATAATGATTTAAGCAGCAGAAAAGGCACAGCTGTACTTTGATTTCTGAGCAGGGCTGGGGCTTCCGGAGCTGCCTTTGTGAGCTCTGTGCTGACCCCCAACCTGCACCAAGTGGCACCGTCTCCAGAGCTACCCTGTCATCCGGCTCAACTTCCTGCCCTCTCCTGTCCACCTCAGCTTCCTGCCCTCTCCTGGGTCTTCCTTGGGGGTCAAAGTTCTTAATGTTTTTTATTAATGTTCTGATTTTTCAGTTTGATAGGAAATTATCCAAACCACAAAGCTTGGGTTTGTTTTTCTTTCTTAACCTCTATCTGCTTCCCAGGTTCTGTTCTGGTTTTCAAGCCCCTCATGGACTCAGGGGCAGGGCCCTCTCATTTGGGGTGCCCAGGCTGGCCTCATGCTCACCCCAGGGCTTGGTCTGGGAGTGGCCCAGGGAGGGCAGCTCTTCCTCATTTATGAGGTCATGACCCAGGAAGGAGATGACCTGGGAAAACTCCATGTTTTTGCTGCTAGAATATTCCGGAAGGGAATGATTGGTGTTAAGAGTAAAGGAGAAGAGGCCACATTCTGGCTCTTTTCTCCCTTTCGCTCCTCTGTCCCGAGCAGAGGAAGTGCGGTCTCCACCCTGAAGTGCCGTGGGCTGACAGGCTGGCTGAGCACTGACACCTCTGCAGTGAGGGGCTGTTTGTTCTAAAGTCAGTTTGTGCAGTTGTTTCAGGGGTCAGAGTGCTGGGGACAGGCAGGAAAGGAGAGGGAACCACGTGCATTTACACTTTCATGTCTGCCGACCACTAACTCTACAGCGCAGTTCAGGGACATATCGCTGAGGTTGTGTGGTCATAAAATGGTTCCACACGTGTCATCCTAAGTAACCCCAGCTGAGTTTCTATACACGAATTCCTGCAAAGCTAATGTTATTCGAGAGGCTTTGAACAGCACTGTGAATAAAATTATAACAGAGGATATCAAACCTGATGATTTCTATAACATCTGGAACAAAGCACATTAAAGTGGGATAAAAGGACACGTTTCTCATGGGTGATTTGAGTTGTTTTCTGCTTCTCTAAAGAGAGGAAGCCAGAAAGATTTTTTCCTGTAGGGATTTTTCCAGTTATCTGTTTCTGTGCTAATCTGGACAGAATTACAGCCATGGATTTTGTCTTTGTTGGAGCTGATTCTCTCTTTAGGTCTGATGAAGATTTTGTTCTATAGCAGCGTCACTTTGGGGAATTTGCTCTGTGGACAGAGCGGGCGCGGGAGTTGACAGGTGTACCTGGCTGACCATTCCAGCGTTGTTTCTTAACAGCAGGGGCTGGAAACAATCCCAAAGTTCATCAGTGGAGAACAAAGTTATAACTCATCTACAGGATGGAAGGGCTGTGTGAAAGCGCAAAGATGGTCTCTCTGGAGGGACGGGAGGAATTCTAAGACATTTGTTTGCAGAAGTCAGGTGCAGGACAGAGAGGACGGGGGCGGGGGGGTGCCTTTTAGCTGGGCAATTTTGTTTCTATTCACAAGAAACTTTGGAGGAACACAGGAGAGAGTAGGCTGGGAGACTGCACAATGTGGGAAGGGATAAACCACTGATCTCTTAGCTTCGGGCTTTTGGATCGCACTGTTCTAAACAAAAGTTCCCTGCTGGCTCAGCTCTTGTGTTCTAAGCACTCAGCCTCAGTTTCCCTGATGCCTCCCTCTGTTGATGTAGTGATACCAGCAGGGTGAAGTCACGCATTCTGCCGCTCGGAAGCTGTGTGCTGTGGGAGAGTGCTGGAGTCAGGGGTTTGCAAGGGAAACAATTACATACAGGATGCAGATTTTACAGTATTATTTATAATGGTCACCCAAGGAGTCAAATACAGATCTGTCCATACACTAAAGACCTAGAGAATCCAGCCAAAGGTCCAGATTTCACAGTGACGTCCAGCATGAGTCCAGCTGAAGACCTGGAACTCATGGCGTTGCCTCCCAGGAGTCCAGCTGGAGGCCTAGAGCCCACAGCAATGATTTGTGTAAGTCCGCTTCACGGATCTGCTCTGGGAAGGCTTGAAGGTCATCTGTGGAAGCTAGAAACCCTATGCCAGTGGGGTGAAGGATCTGTGCTAGTAGGTTAAGGGTCCTGCACTGAAGCCAAGAAGTAATGCTGAAAAATAAGGACCGAGGCTCCCCGCAAAATACTGCAATCATCCTCTGCGACAATGAGGCCCCGTGCTCCTCTGACGATGAGAACAGCCGAGTTCGTATCAGGAAGCCAGCGTGACGAACTTCTCCTGGAGATTGAACAGCACGCATCTCCCCCTCCAGAGCCTGGAAGTGATGCTAAAGGTAAGGACCAGAGCTCCCCCAAAGTGAATCGCAGCCACTCTCACCAACAAGCTCCTGAGCTCCTCTGATGACAAAGGGCAGATTCACATCAAGGAAGCCAGCATGGCCAGCTCCTCCAAGAGAACCAACGGCTCCAAACAACCACTGTGCTCTTCCTCTCCAGATCTCCTTTTCATGTGGCAACAGTCTTCAGGTGGATCTGCACGCAGCACCATGCTGATTCCGTTCAGCTGGTGTTCAGTTGACCACAAGTTTCCAATCCACCATGGAGGGCCAGGACTTCTGAGAGTCTGCTGCTTTTGTAAAGCATCTCCATTAATCATCGCAGTGGCCTGGTGAGAGAGCTATTGTTACCTCCATGTTCTAGATGAAGGAACCGGAAGTTCGGAAGGCTTGATGAACGTGCTCCAAGTCCAGTGGATCCTGGGTAACGTGTTGGGCTTTGAATGCCCCTGGTCGGTCTGCCTGAGTAGCAAGTTCGTCAGAGCATTTTGTGAATGAGAACTTCAGCACTGCCTCCTCGCCCACCGCTATGGTCTTCTCTCCTGACCCTGTGTGGCCTGTTCTTCCACACTCTTTCCACTCAGGTCCTCGTCCCTTTACTGGCTCTTCTTTCTTTTCAGCCAAGCATGCCCCCAAAGCCCTGTCCTTGGCTGCCTTTCTCTGGCGACTCCCCATCTCCTTGGAAGAGTTTTGACTCTCACCCAATGCTCAGGCCTACATAGACATGCCTGTTCACCTCCCTGGTGGACGCTTCTATCAGGACTTCTGCTGGAACTCGATAGTCACCATGTCCCAGACCAAACCCACCTTTGTTCTGCTCACAATCTGCTTCGTCTCCTTGTAAGCCTATTCTGATAATACCACCGGCCCCCAGCTCCCCACCCTTTAAGCTCTAAACCTCAGAGAAAGTTGATTACTTGTCTGTCCTTTGCTTCTAATTGTTTTACTTTATTTGGTACCAGGGATTGAACTCACAAACTTGCGCTTTCCAGGAAGGCGCTTATGATGCTGAGCTAAATCCTCAGCCCCTGCTTCTATGTTCTAAGCTGTTGTTTTGCTTTCTACTGTTGTCGCATAGCTCTGTTGCTCAGTGTGAATTGCCTGGGGAACGTTCTCCTTACAGACCAAGCCACCCCTGCCCTGTTCCTTTCCTACCTGACAAGCACTTCTCACAGAGGATGGCACCCATGGGTCCACGTGAGGAAATCTTTTGGTGCTGAGGGGAGGATGCAGAACTTTTGACTTCCTAAGTGGTGAACTAGTCAGCTTTCTGTTGCTGAGACACAGTACCGACACCCACAGCTTCAAAGAGGAAAGATTCAGTTGACTCACGTGTTAGATGCATGGTTGGCTGACCCCACAGCTGAGATGTCACTGGGGAAGGAGCAAAGAGGATCACTCCATGGTGGCTGTGACATGGAGCAGGAAAACAGTGCCAGAGAGGAAAGGTTGAAAGACCATATGTAGGGTAGCGCCCAGGCCACACCCATGATCAGCCCAGACACACCCAAAGCAGGATTTATTAACCTAGCAGGGGTGTCTTCATACAATAAAGGTGGCAAATCAAGACTAATGGCTACAAATGGCAAGACCAAAAGCACAAGTTATTATAAACCTGCCAATTCTCTTTAAAAAATCAACTTATCAACAAGATCCCATTGAAAAATACCTGTAAGGATTTGCAATATTTTTATGATCAGATAGGCTGATATGAGAATTCTAATGGAGAAATAAATATACTAGCATATTCAGGAAAATTCAGAAAAGGAAGAATGAAAAAGGAGAATAAACTATACTAGATACTGACATTTTTATAAAGTCACGGTCAATAGCACAGCATAAGAAGAACAATAAACAGAATAGAATCTAAAATGACCTCCACACTTGTGAGGACTTAGTATTTGACACAGGTTGAATAACTTTATTGGTGGGGAATAACCTTACAATTGAGTAAATAAAGTTGGAACCCTGGGTAGCCATCTGGAAAAGAATGAACTTGTATTTCTCCTCACGCTTTCTACCAAAGTAACTGCCAGATGGACCATTAAGATGAAAGTTAGACCATCAAGTTTCCAGAGAAAAACCAAAAAAAAAATCTTAATGGTCTTGGAGTAGAGAAGGCTTTTCTAAGCGTGATTGAATGCCAGAGCTATAAAAGAAAGTATTATTAAATTTGGGCTGAAAACCAAAGATTTCTGTGTGGCAGGGGAAGTTATTATAAAAAGACAAAAGAGAAATTACACCCAGGAGAAAATATTTATAAGAAACAGATTGGATAAAAGTGTAAGTTTGTTAAAATAAAGGGAATTTCTAGAAATCAATAGGAAAAAAATCAACAGAGAAAAAGTGGCAAAATGCATGAACCAGTAGCGTATAGAAGGAAATACAAATGGCTTTTGGATATACAGGATCTTGCTTTGCAGCCCACACTGACCTTGAACTCACTGTGTAGCCTGGGCTGGTCTTGAGCTCATGGGGATTCTTCTGCTTCAGCTTTCTGAGTGTTTAGATTATAGGAATTTACCATCATGCCCTGCTAGAGCCAAAGATTTTTAAGTGTGTTTTTGACCACCTATTTTGGACAAGAGTGCGGGAAAACAGACATTCATGTCTTTATAAGTTTGTAAGTTGGTACAGCTTCTACAGAGGGCAATTTCAGAATATCTATAAAATCCAAAATATGTGTACCCTTTGATATACCAATTGCATATTTGGGAAATTTTCTTACAGTTATACATGTCTCTGGCCAGGGATGGGTGGGTAGTGAGACAGGGTCTCACGTACGCAATACGACTCTGAACTCACTCTGCAGTCCAAGCTGGCCTCAGATTTCTCCTGCCTCAGCCTCCCGAGTGCTGGGATTACAGGCTGTACCACCACACCCAGTTTACAATTGTATTTAAACTTGTGTCCCAAGAAATCTGTCAGGATATTCAATGCATCACTGATTCTAGTGGTGCGTTTCACCCTTTCACAAAGAGAAAATTTTAAAGGGAAAACGAACCAAGTAGAGGGCCTGTCTATTTGCTTTCTGTGGGAGCTTCCAGGCATTTCTCACTGATGAGGTGGGTTCCGGCAGCTTCGGCGGCCTCCCCAGGCTTCTCCCCTCCTGCCCTGTACTCTGGTGGGCGGCTGTGAAGTTTACCTGGTGCAGTCCCTGCTCCACACCCTCCCGCTGCTACCGTGCCCTGTCCGGCCTCCTGCACGGGGCTCCTAAGGCCAGTCTGAAGATGTCCTTGAACCCTGTCCCCCACCCCATGGGCCACCAAAAGCTACCAGCTGCTTTCCCCTTCAACAAGCCCTTTCCTATTTCATTTAGCAGTGATCTAGACCGACAGTGAGACCATGATGAGTCTCTTCCTCTGATGCAAACTGTACGTCACGCTACTAATGCACGTTCTCTCCCCAGACTGAGGAGATCCTCCTTCCCTTTTCCTGACTGTATAAGCAATGTGTAGACACGTCAGACAGTGAAAAGCCTTCGAGCTTGTTCTGTATGTGTACCATATGTGTACATGGCTGTGATATGTGTGTGTGTGTGTGTGTGTAATAGAACCAAAGAAAATAAACTTCCTGAGGTAACTTTCTCATCCAAGGAATATCCATCTATAAATGCTGATAGATATTGGCAAACTGGTCTCTGTGAAGGTGATAGTTCAGTCAACTACCTTTACTGAAAACAGAGTATGTGCCGGGACCTCTACGCGAGGTACTTAGGGTACAAAGGAGAGTAACCCCGGGTGCAGCCTTGTCTTGGATGAAAATGGGTTAACGATTGAGGAGGCCACTGTGGGAGGGCTGGTGACAGATGACAAGAGCTGTGGTGCTCTGAGTTACAGCTTGGATCAGGGCGGTCGAGTAGAAGGGCAGGAGAGCAAGTGACTTTATGACCGAACCCTTCATCCCGGTGCAGGAAGTGGATGCCATTGATGTTTTCTGCCTTTGCCAAGAAGGAGAGAGAATGAGATTAACAAGTATTTCTCTACCAGACACAGTGACTGTAAGATTTATGACATATCTAATTCTTTTCCTGTCTTTGGTAATTATTGGGGTTGGACATCTTTTCATATTTCATTGACCATTTTCATTTTTATTTATTTCTTCTCCTTCTTCTCCTCCTTCTTCTTGTACCAGGGGTCGAACACATGACCTTGCACTTACCAGGCAAGTGCTTAAGCCACTGAGCTAAATCCCCAACTCCTTTATTTTTCTTTTCAGTCCCCTGAACATATCCAGTTTTCTCTGTGGTATGTGTATTCTTTTTCCTTTCAGAATGCAGTCAATACAGACAACGTTCCCACATTGGTTTTCATTGTCGTGTCTTTGCTGTTTTCACTGATTGATGGCATTTCTCCAGGTGTCTATCATTTGATTAAATATTCTAATAAACTCCTGGTGTTTGGATGCAGGACAGAGCTTAGATTCCAAGTGCAAAACCAAACCAAATTTGAATCAGTTTAAAAAACCAAACAAACAACTGACAATCAGTAATATATATTGCAAATGTTTCCCCCTGCCTGTCTCTCGTATTTATTTGTGATATCATAATCAAATCAATCCTTTCCTTTATTATTTCTAGCTCTGGGAGGATGCTTCGAAATCTCCTCATCTCAAGGTTATGGTGAGTTACCTATATTATTTTTACAACCATACATTTTCAGGTCATATTGAAGAAGATGCAAAACAGACATTTTTATTCCTCATTCTCTCCATTCCCAACTTTACCAGATGGGGCAATAAACTCACTGCTGAGATGGCACTTCTGATAGAAAACCAGCAGTGTAAAAATAGCCATGTCAGAATGTCTCGTGCTATTCTGAACTGCTTTGACTTTGAACCTAACTCGGGGACTCACCAAGGTCTTTCCTGCCTCAGCGTTACCACATGGTAAGTTCTCTGAAGGCAGGGGCCACGTCTATTTCATTTGGAGACTTAGGCATTGGCTGGGCCTTCCTCAATGGCCTGGCCAACATCACGTTTCAATGCACCGTTCACCGGAGAAAACACACACTCTAGACACACAGATGAAAATGCAGAAGTTCCCAAGGTTTTATGAGGTGGTTTTTGGAAGCAAGGATCCATTGTAAATCACACAGCAAGGCAATCACATTTCTACACAGGGAAGATTTCTGCCTACTGTCTTTCCAATGAGTGTAAAAAGCCCATGCTACAAAATACAGACTGTCTTCTCAGAAGGCTGGGTAAAGACCACACGTTTCTCTCCAAACTACCCTGGAGAATTCCAGGAGAATCCTATCCCCATGATGTTTTTCATCAGAACACTTAGGGCCTGGGAGAGGGTCAGTAGCACTGTGGAAATGGATGAATTGGGTGGTAATCGTATTAGGAGAGTTGACTTAGCCAGCTGGAATCCAGGTGGCCAAAAAGATCACTTTGATTTCTACTTCCTCCTTGTGTATATTTTACGGAGAGACCTTGGGATCCACTGAAAACCTCCTGCCACCAGCTTGAGTTCATTACAGCAAGGACCCTTCCTAAACTCCCCCAACAGGCCTGGTTACCAAAGCAGCATCTTCAGTGGTCCTGAGCGCAGGCCTGGAGGGCCATGTGGAGTGAGCAGATGGCCAGGGTGAGCTGGAAGTGGGTTCACCTTTCAGCCCTGGTATTCACATCCGTGGGGTGTAAAGCTCGGGCTAGAAACCATCCCCCACTGCCTGGGAAGTTCGTTTCTTCTCTGGGGAGTAGGAAGAAGACTTGGGCTGCTAGTGACACAGCCAATCATGTCAGTGTGCACCTTTCGGTCTTAAGGAGCACATGGTCACCCCATAACCTTAGCAGTTTGGCTTCAGTTCCCTGAATGCAGCTGGGGCTGGGTTACCAGTGCAGCCTTGGCACATCCGGGTCTCCCCTGGGCACGGGAACAGGAGAACTGGGGGTGTCCTGGCAGCCAGTTCCAGCCTCAGGGAGATGGTGTGTGAGTTCCCTCTTTTCCTTTCCTTTTTAATTTCCTAATGACCCACCCTGCTTCCCGGATCCTTGTCGACTTTAATTCACCTAGACTGAGTTCACTTGCATGAACCTAGCTCTCACTGGCAAGGCGGCCTCAGGTGAGTCACTTTTTCTCTCTGTGCCTCGTTTTCCTCATCTGAAAAGAGTGCAAATACTGTCGGTTAAGCATCCAGCAGAGTACCAGCTACTCGGAGGTGCTCCTGTGGGCTGCATTCAGGAGCACAGTTCCCAGCTCTCCAGATGCGTCAGGCACACTCATTCTCTTGGCCCACCGAAGCAGGGCACTTGCACCTCAGAGGCAGCGAGAGGCCCGCTGTTTGCTGGCTCCTTGTCGCTGCGGAGTTAGAGAAGGCTGATGGCTCCCTGGCAGTTGGTGAGCTACAGCTTCCGCTGACCTCTCTGCAGGGCAGGATGCCGGGCAGACAACAGCTGCTGAGAAGCAGTCAGGAGCCAGCAGCATCAGAGCCGCAGCTGGGTTAGCGATGCTGTGGTGTGGGGTGCCTGTCTGGAGGGCCGTAAAGAGAGAGAGAGAAAAGCAGGAAAAGGGAAAAAGAAAAAAAATCCCAACTCCCAAAGCAAAGACAGATGTTTTAACTCAGGAAAAGAGTGTGAACAGATATCAATTTAGCAATTCATTTTCTGAACAGCAAATAAGTATTTTGCTGGGTTGCAATAATTTGCAAGGCATCTTCTATTTACATCAAGATGAACCCAAAAAGGAAATGAAAGTGTTGCCCTCTCTCTGCCTCTGTTTCTCCTTTTCTTCCATTTTCCTCTCTTCAATTGCCAGCCACAAATCTGCCCCGTCATCATTTCGTGGGCTCAGGTGGGCACAGCTTTGAAATGGACCCATGGAGACTGCCCTTCCCTTTGTGGCCAAATCACCTGAACCTGGTGAGGTCAAGGCCTCTGCCCTCTGTGGGTGGGTTTGGCGAGCTGACCACAGGAGGGAGGAGTGCATATCACCAGCCTGTGCAGATCCTTCTGTGCCAGCTGCGGCTGGCTGTGGCCTGGGCAAAGGTCCTCGTTCCAGTGGAGCAGAGGTGAAGAGGAGGCGGAGGATATGTGAAGACCTGGCCTTTGAAAGTCAAATGATCGATCATGGCTTCAGGGTGACTGAGAGGGACTGAAAGACCCATAAAGACTGCAGGAGACTATGCAGAGCTATTCCTCTGAGCATCTTGTGAGGACAGAAGGATCCTGGCAGAAATCTGTAGGACATGGGAGCCTTGCTTCTCCAAAAGCCAAGGGGGCTTGGAGCACAGCCCAACTCAACTCAAAGAAAAGATGCAGAGAGAGCAGACGGGGAGGCCACGCATCCCACTGACCTCTGTGCCCTGGTTGGGGTGGGTCGTGGGACTGCACAGTGCCCAGCTGGGAGAAAGCAGAAGTAGTGTAAAACAGCCCGTTCCTTCCGGCCAGTTCTCTTATCTTTGTGGACATTGTGGTCACTGGAATAGATGTGGTCCCAGAAAGCTTTGACTCATGGTCTCAAATTAAAATCGGTAAAAACCAGGAAAGAAAAAGCAAGTAAAATCACATTCTCTTGTTTCTTTAAATGTATCATAAATCCCAAAACTCTCTAATGAACCGGAAAATCTCTCTACAAAAATCACTATGTTAAAAATAAACTTTAAAAATTGACTGGCAATCAACAGGAAAGATAGAAAAGAGCTTCAGACTGGAGCAGTAATTATATTATTGATCTGAAGGATTAAGGCGGAGAAGAACCTTGGGGCTGGAGCAGGGCTAGTGATTGCTGTGCTGTGCTGGGGAACCTGAGGTCACCGCGGGTGGTTAAGTTTTAGGACTGCAGGAGGCCACTCTCTCCTTATCCTTACACTACCCTAATAAGTTTGTTCCACCGAGTCTGCCAGTTTTGCTGATGATTTCTAACATAATTCTGTGATAAAATGAAAGTGCTCTGTGCCGTGTGCAGGGCTTTACCAGATCGAGTGCTTCCCTGGTCCTGGAGGCCAGAATTTAAGTCCCAATGATGTTTCTGTCTCAGGGTATCTGGACTCAGCAAGGTCACGTTGTCAAATATCGTACAAGCATCACATTTCCAGTACTGCTCTCAAGGAAAGGATTTGGTTGGGGAGGAAGCAGACATTTACCAGTTATGCCACCTTAGACAGTCCTGGGGGCTTTACGGCGTAGTGCAGGCCTGTAATCTCAGCGCTCTGGGAGGCTGAGGCAGGAGGATTACAAGTTTGAATCCAGCCTGGGCAACTTTTTGACTTGGTGAGACCAAGTCTCAAAAGAAAATAAATTTAAAAAGGAATGGGATGCCACTCAGTCAACGGTTCAATATCCAGTACTGCAAACAAAACAAAACAAAACAGCCGTGGGGATTCTGCGGTGACCTGTGGAGATAAGGTGACCTGTGGAGATAAATAAGAAAGGAGCCCTTTCCCTGAGAGAGAGTCAGCAGAGAGGAAATGACACTCTCAGCAAGTCTGGTGACCAGACCCCCTGTCCCCTGGTCTACCCGTCTGATTACCCGTGCCTCCTAGAAGCTCAGGTATCACATATATATATTTAAAGAAAATAATCACGATGAAGAACTGGTCCTCCGGGGGCTGGGGACCAGGGCGAGAGTGAAAATTCCCTGTGAGATTTGCCTTGCCATCTTGAGATCTTGAGCTTCTATCTCATAGGGGTCTGTCTGTTCCCTGCAATCTGCTGCCCAGTTGTATTTGCACTGCTTCCCGCATCTGGAGAATCCCACAAACAACCGAGGCGAGGAGGAGCAAAGCCAAACACTACAACACATGGCTGGAGTACTCACTCCAGGTGAGATTTTTAAAGAGGCACTTCACATGCAGCAGAGACCTGAGGGTTCACGTCGGTGCTCCTGAAAGCAGAAAAGAAAATATACAAATAAACTTTTAGTGGGAGGTGTACCATTTTATTTCATTAATATTCATACGTAACACTCACGTGTGCAATGGCTGGCAACCTCATGAAACAGTTTTGCTGGAGGAAAACAGACAACAGCCCTAGGCCAGCCTGACAAGCCTTGAAAACATGACTCACGCTGGGCCCAGGTGTTTCCTGATCGCCCCCCAGGCTGATGCTGAGGCCAGAGACCCGAGCGGCACCTGATTCCTGTGCTGGCTTTGTGTCCCCTGGGACACTGGAATGAACTAGAGCAATTTCTCCTGTCCCTGTGTTGGGCAGAACAGGGCTGGGTTCCTCCTAGCAATCCGCCCATCTCCGGTGGGACGTATTTGTGGCCAGAATGACACTCATCCCGGGCTGCTGGGCCACGAGCACAGGTTAACTCTGCAGAAAGGTCCCCCGAGTGCCACTGTGGTCTACTTCTTGCTTGAACTCAGAGCCCCAGCACTTCTGAGACCTTCAACCTTGGACTTCAGGGTCCTTCTCTGCCGGGTGCAAGGGGCTTCCACAAGGCACACCCCCTCTTTGGAGCCAGAAGGCCTTCATTTTCTGGTAAACTGGCCTGGCATCGTGTAGGATCGCTAGGCAACAGGAAACGATCCTTGCATTTATTTGCACGGTGCCTGGCTGCTTAGAAAGAGTGTTTTATGGAACCTTCACGACAGCACTCTTAACCCACCCCTGAGGCACTGAGAAGTGGTTTTTGGGGAGACAGTCACCCAACTCTGGCTTTTGTTGCTGTTTATTCCACGGCTTCTGTGAAGATAGCTGGAGAAACACGGATTCCTTGTGTGGGAGTGAGGCAGCAAGAGAGAGATGAGAGGGGTGAGGTAGCAGGAGAGACAGAGAGAAGGGAAGGAAACCCAGGGAAAATCAACGGCTTTTGCAGAACACAGGTGAATGGGAGAAATGCGAGAGAAGCCGTGGAGCTGAGGGAGCCCGTGACAGTCACAGCGAGGAACCTGGAGGTGTTGGGTCCAGACAAGCGCTTGGCTTTAATCGCCGGCTGTGGTTGCTGAATTCCCAAGAAGCTTCTGTTGGGTCTGCAGCATCCACTGGTTCCCTTTCCCTAAGGAGACACAGGGCTCGTTCAGACTGACATCAGGGCCAAAGTCGCAGTGCCAAGGAGAGCAGAGATAACGCTTGGGCTGTAGCCCAGCCCCGGGCGGTAGACCCCACCTCTGGGGACACCAGAATTGGTCAAGTGGAGACCAAGTGCAAGCTTTCCGGATCTTCCACTGTTGTCACTGCCATCTGCTTTGGGGCTCACAGTGGGCTCACTTAGACCTGTCATTTGACCTGCTTTGCTGGTAGACTTGCGGCCCCCAGCCCTTCCCTCTCCCTGGTCTCTGCCCCCAGGTACTGGGGGTCCGGGGTGGGCTGTCAGAGCAGGGGTGCGCTGTGACTCTGCAGTGTGACGCTGAGACCCTTCCTGCATTGTCTTCTGAACAGAGAGAAGCGAGGGTGAGGCCCCAGCCACGGTGCTGCCCTCCAGGACTGTTTCCCAGCTCCTCCCTGTGTGAGTTCTGCTCCTTCTCCAGCCGCCAAAACTGTTTGGCAAGAACAGATGCACTGTGACAGGTACTTTGATGTGTTCTTTCATCCAGCAGCCCAGAGGGACCCTGGAGGACTCAGAAACCTGGTGGGGACATTTTTGGAAGAAATGTAGGAGAAAATCTAGGGGAAGTGAGGCATCAGGAAGCACTTTTGTGCTTCTGTGTGTGGACCCCTGCAGCTGACAGAGCGTCAGTGCAGTGCTCACGAGGGCGCGCTGTTCTTGGGGTGCGCCCATGTGAGGGTAACCAGCACGGTCACGGTGAAGTGAACAAAACTTTCCCTTGCTCGGGATGAAAGAATGAAACAAACGGGACACACATAAGCTTTGAAGTCACGTAACTTCTCTCCTGTGAGAACCCCAAAGCATGAATGATTTTTAAGGAACAAAATAAAAATAAAGCACCAGAAACAGAGATGGGAGGAGGGAAAGGGGAGAAGAAAGAATCAAGGTGGGTTCAGTACAGGGACCTATTTCCGAGATGAATGGAAACACTAGGTACTGCAAAGGTGGCCGGTAACAATTTTTAATACATACATTTCCAAAAAGAAGAAAAGAATTGAGTGGAGGCACATGCTGTGATCTTCAGAAGGAAGTGGAGCAATGCCTGGAAGCCTGCTTGACTGCCTTCCCTGTCGGTACCAGGATGGTTCTGTCTGGCTTTAGTTTCATGTCCTGTTTCTTCTGACCCCAGCACTGGGTATGTGTCACAGCACCACAGTTGAAGAAGGGGACTGTCCCGTGCCACCTCCTCCCTGTCCCACTCCCAGGATCTTCTAGGCTTTGAGACCAGAGCAGCACAGAAAGGGCTCCAGGGTGTGAGGAGGGCAGAGGGCGCGATGCCGGGGTGTGTGGCTGAGAGGAAGCCTGTGCCTCATGCCAAAGCCTCGAAGAGGTGTCTTGGTGGAGAGGTGATGTTGAAGGATCATTTTGGACCAGGCGGGATAAGCAATGTTAAAAGGCGGGGGTAGCTGGGCGTGGTGGCGCACACCTACAATCCCGGCACTCTGGAGGCCAGGGCAGGAGGATCGTTCCGAGTTCAAAACCAGCCTGGGATACAAAGTAAGCTCAAGACCAACCTGAACAGCATAGTGAGACACTGTCTCAAAAAGACAATAAACAAATAAACAGACAAAAAGAAGCAGGGGTGTTTGTACTGAGAGGACAGAAAGAGGTACCACAGAGGATGTGGGTGTGTCTGGGGGGTTTTGGAAGGCTCAGGGGTTAGTCACAGACAGCCTTGTTTATAGCTAGTGTTCTGTCTGGTTTTGTTAATGGAAAGCTGATCAAGCGGTTTCCAGGTTGTGGTTTAGTTGTTTTCAGTTGTACAGTGTTGGAAGACTTTCTTCTAGTGCTTGGAGGACAGCCTGGAACATTCAGTCGTCCAGAGACCTTGGATCGGGAGAATTCTCCATCCCAAAGCAGAAATAAGCCTGCAGGGCTCTGACCTGTAATGGCGTATCCTTGGGAAGGAGGCTTTATTTACTCAGTATCCCAGAGATAGAAATCACATTGCTTCCTTAATGTAGTCTTTTCAGGGACACTGAAATGTGTGAGCTATAGGACTTAGGGGGAAACATTAAAAAAAAAAAAAAACCCAAGTTTTACAAATGTATTCATGGGGCTTCAAACGCCCAAGGCCAGTGCCACACCCAGATTTTACCTTTGCATCCTTTTACTCCTCATTCTGAGTCTTCCTTCTCTTGCAGAGTTGTTGATTCATCAAATAGCAATCAGAAATATTATGAGAATAGCATCCAAGAGGACAAGAAGGACCACCCTAGAGTAAAAGGAACAATTATCCGGCCTCATTACAGCAGTAAATTGCCAGTTATTCTTCTCTTACTAACACTGTGTGCTAGCCTGATTAGAGTAAACACAGAAATAGATCTCTCTCTCTCTATCTTTTGGTTTTTTGGCAGGAGTTGGGAAGTTATTTCTAAAAACAAAAATGTCTAATATAAATCCATGAGAATCAAATCCTACCCATGTCCCTGAGCAAGTGAGATCGTAATTCCTAGTCAGAAGGAAGGAACTACTGGTCTAGGGGAACAAAATTCCCAACCTACTAGATGTCCCGTATGAGTTTCTCTTCTCTAAAATCGAAGAATGAATTTTAGGAACAACAGAGGTTAAGAGCAGAATATATTGATTGATGGAAAGAAAGCTTCTGTCTGAGAGAGAGACAGAAGGGGTCCCAAATGGGTTGACAGGGACTCTGTCTTTTCCAGAGACTTTTATAGGGTAAATCCACAAGGTGAGATGGGTCCAAGATGGGGAAAACCGGGAACTCACAAGGCAGATGGGCATGAGGTAGAACCGAACTATAGCCAACCAATAAGATTAATTGTTCAGGTAAAATTGATTAAATCAGGAACAAATGGGGAAGCGAGTCACCTAGCAAGCGGGCATGCTTAGAGAGCAGTGATTTCCTGTAGGGAGTTGGGATGGTGGCTCCTGGCTCTAGGTGATCTATACCTATTTAGAATACCAACCCCTGGTGTTTATACTTAGGGTGTGGGTGCATTTGTTTGGCTTTTTGTCGTGAGGTCTGGCCCATAGCTGGAGGTCTCTGTCTTCTCCAAGGTTGCAGGACATCTGGTGCTCTGTGCTGGCTACCTTGAGGGCCTAGTCTGTCTGACTTGTCTGTAACAGTTCTATCTAACTCAGCTGCTTATAAAACTACCACAAAGTATTGGTTAAAAGGACAACAGAAATATTAATTTTTTCAGTGTTTTGGAGACAAAGCACAGAATCCAGGTGTTTCCAGGGATATGTCCCCACTCTGGTCTCTAGAGGAGATTCCCTCCTCACCTCACCCTGAGGCTGTAGCAGTTCTATCGTTTGAGGCCATAACTCTAATCCCGGCCTCTGGCATTTATGAGGTCATCTTCTTTCTGTGTCTCTGTCTGAAATGGCCCTCTCCCTTTCTCTTATGGCTTTGCATGTAAGACCCACCCTAAAACTGTTAGAGTTTTCTGGCACAATAGAGAAGCAAAAGTACAAAATGAACAGGTTCACTGAGTTGAGGACGTGGAAAGGAACACACGTGGTGCCTGGACCGTCTCCTTTGACCAGTACAGAGAGGCAGAGGGTTATAAGACCTCTGATCGGAAGTGGCACGTGTGGTGGATATTGATGACGTGTGAGGAACCAATTGGAATTCTCTGTGCATATAAACAGGAAGGGGAGTTGCGATTAGGGCTGAAGAAGAAGCAGGTAGTGGTAGCCGTTCCCGCTCTGGCCTTCCGCTATGTTAGACCACCGCAATAACTGTACAGTAATTTATACTAGGGCAAGAACCTTTCAAAAACCAGGATAATCGCTGAGACCCTCGACTTGATTTCATCTGCAAGGAACCAAGTGAGATCAGATCCACAAGTTCGAGGGATTAGGACATACAGGCATCTTTTCAACCCAACATGGAAGACACTTTCTGAGCTGGCACGGGATATGTCTCTGGAGATTGAATAAGTCTTTGTCAATGGACTTGACAGTATCAGACAGCAGAGCAGGGCTGGATTGGATTCAGGTCAGGAAGACCAGACATTGCCTGCAGTGATTCCAAGGGAGCCACACTCGGTATAAAGCGCGTTAGGTGATTTACTGGACAGTGATTATAAATTCATTTTCCTAAACATAGTGTAATCTGATTCTTTTTCAACAGATTTCACTTAGTTTCAAAGGCAGGGAAAAAAGACAGCTCCAAAGAAACTCTTCTACATGACACATTTTGTTCCTCATAATGTACTTTGTTCTATCTTTTCTTCTCTTAAAAACAAGAAAACTTGAACTGATTCAGTTGGGCTCTTGAAACTTTAAAATCTCTGATATAGTGGTGCTGTGGAAATAAAAGAAAACACATTTTAAAGCAAGTCTTCTTAAGATCAGTGGGAGAGACCCCAGAAAATAAATAATATACATCTGTGCATTTACGGTCATCCCGGAAGGTCAGAGTTCTTATGCTGTTTTTGAAAGAGGGTACTGGGATATTGGGGATAACAGGGTTAACAGGATCATATTTTAGGGTAGCCAGAGACATTAAATGCAAAGTCAGATCCCTAAGCAATGGCTGCAGAGGGCTCTGCTGTCTTTCAGTAACTGACCACCAGCCACCCATGTGTTCCTGCCTCACTTCTCTAAGGCCTGTGCTGGTGGCAGAGAAATGGCCGGGGAAGCAGTGACTCACCAGGAATGTTCTCCCTTCTAGAGTAAACAACAAGAATGGAATCATGTCAGCACCATTTACCAATTTTACTTTTAATTGGCTAATTTGCCTTTGATCACTCAGGGGGAAATAAGTGAATGAGGGCTGGCTCTGTCTTGAGAATCTGCATTCGTTTAGGTCATTTCCTACCATCCACCTGAGAGGCAGTTATTTATAAGCATAATATGGTTACAGATCTATCCACAGGGCTTAGAGATGGAAATTGGAACTCAGTGATGATTTAGCTGAAAGTTACTGGAGCATTCGTAAAGCTGTCAGAATTACAAGAGAAACCACATTAAGAAAACGCCAGCACTAGCTGCTGTTAAATGGATATTCAAACATTGTCGGCGCTGTCACCCACAGAAAGCTGGTCTAATTTAGAAGCTCCTGGACACGGAGATAATGGTAGCTGCAGGTTCAAAGGAAAGTGGATCATAAGAATGACATCGGGAAGAGTGATCACATGTCTTGAAACATAAATCAGGAAACAGAACACAGGATTTCCCCCTGATTTGCTAATTGACTTACATCTTCAAAAAGCATCATTGCATAATACATCACTTTATTGAAAACAGTCCAAGCAACTGAAAAAATACTGACTCAACTTTCTTTCATTCACAGATACCTGTGTGCCATTTTTATACCACATGTCATCTTAACAGTAGATATAATGCAGTCTAAACAGACAAACTACCTGGAAGAAATTCGATGGTTTTGTCAATATGTGTTATCAAATGGCCACTGCATCCTGGGTATTATTAGATTAGTTCATAATCGTATACATTTGCTATCGTACATACTTGGGAAATGAGGCGCTCCTAAGTAATGGCTGGGCGCACCAGGCATCTCCCACAAAGCCCTTTCCCACTCCGGACCATTTTCTGCTGTGTTGGCTGATGCAACAGTTCTGCAGATCTGGGTCCCAATGTGCAGCATGGCTGTTCTGAGCTGAAATTTTGCATCCATATCCAAGACTGTTTCCAGGCTGGAAATCTACCTGGGTGTGACACTAGCACCTCTGTCACGGTGCCCTGTGCCCTGGGCTGGCCATCGATATTATTAACGTGAATGTGCTCCTTGCCTACAAGCTTAGGGCAGGCGGGCAGAGCCCTGACTGTCACGGTGTAAAGCTGGTGTGTCCTTTCACTTTTACTTCTCAAGCACTGCTCAGTGGCCTCTGGAATCAATCATGTCCCCATCTGGTGTCCTCATCTCTATATAAATCTAAGGACGTTATGGGTGACACTCTAAAATGTCCTTCCATGCCTCATGTGTTCAGGAGGAGGCCTGTGGGAAGGTGACTGGATCATCAGGGAATTCTTCCACTGACGAGCTCATAGCTGAATGTTAGAAGGCGGGGCATGGCTGGAGGCGGGTCACGGTGGGGTAAGTGTGTGTGCGACCTGGAAGGCTGTATTCCTGTCTCTAGCTCTTCCCTCTCTCTGCTTCCTGGATGCCATGGGTTGAGTAGCTTTCCTTGGTCATTCTTGTCTACCATGCCGTCTCTGCCTGGGAGCCAGCTGACTAGGGACTGGACCCCCTAACCTGTGATCAAAAACAAACCTTTCTTCCTTTAAGTTGTGAGTGTCAGGCATTTTGTCATAGTGACAGGAAAGCTGACTAATACAAATGACATCATTTCTGGTAAGGAGAGAGGAGAGTCCTTGCACTCACTGTGGGCTTCTGAGCCTTGTTCGCACTGGGATAGAACAGCCAGTATTATGCATATGCATCTTAGAAAACAAAATCATCTGGGAAAATCTGAGGCTCATGGCCTTAGGACTGCATGAGCCATTAAGCCGAAACTGAAAGACACACTTCATGGCTTAACAGCTTATTTCTATGGAAACAAGCAGAAGATGCACTGGGAATAAATTTTGCTATGACTCTTGTACCTGGAGATGAGGTTAAAATTAGAGTGTAATCATTAGAAACATGGGCGTTTGTGTCCAAGATAGAATTAAATTGACCAAAAAACTAAATGATTCATGCCAGGTCTTCATAAAAGGGAATTATAACTGGCATGCACTCCATCATTCAAGATATGAATCCTGAACTCTTGGTCTGACACAGATACTGCATTTGGCAGTGGAGATACAGGAACAAGAAGAGCCATTCCCTTCCTGTAAGTGGTTTAGAGTAAGACAAGAATCAGCAAGGTATGGCCCGTGGGATAAGTCTAACATGCTTTGTTTCATGTGTGTGGCCTGTGAGCTGAGTAGGGAACAAAATATCAAGAGACTAATTCCTGATGCGACCATTGCATGGAATTCAGATTTCAGTGTTTATCAATAAAGTAGTGGGGAAACACAGCCAAACTCACGCCTTTGTGTATCATTTTTTTATGCTGCTTGTGAGTTTCTGCAGTGAGGCTGAGTTTGGGAAAGACCAAATCAGTCCCAAATATCTACCCACTCCTGACCCAGGAGGGCGTGGCACAATCCTGTGGAGCATCCGTGGAGGAATAGATGTGGTCTGGCACAGAGGAGGGGAGAGAAAAGAGGCAGAATTTTAAGTTTTGTTAGGGTCCCTGGAACTGTGGTATAACCAATGTATGAGAAGCTTTCATTTTATTTATTTATTTCCTTACAAGCACCTGAACAAGAAACCAAAAGGAACAAGGTAAAGAAATATGTTATTAGACTGCTGGCCTAACTCTCCTGCGAGGTACTTATTTTATTAGCTGGAGACACAATATTTCAGCTTTCTCTTAATACTGGCTTATGCGTACGGGCATAAATTTTGCTTTATTACTAGTCTTCTTCTATGTATTATTAAAGATCGTTTCTTCAAGATACACTGCATAGGATGGAGTTTGAAAAGCAAAGTTCTTTAATTTTTTAAAGTTTTCTGAAGGTCGTGGTATGGGACAGCTTTGCAGGCCTGAGGTCTGGGGTGGGTGCATATGGCAGGGTCCCAGGGAGGGCTGAGGAGAGGGGGTGCCATCAGAGACTCCGCCTCTTTGGATGGGAGGGACAAGGTTTTGGGGCCACTGGGACATAGCTGTACCTTGGAGTCCACCATGCGTACCTGACCTACCTCAGATGCATTTTAAAGTAGGGCTCCATTGTTACCTGACTGGAGATTGCTGAACTGAATAAGAATTTTGCTTCTTGCTTTTGCATTTTCCTTTCTCTGGGGAAAGGGGATGTTTCTTATCTGATGGGAAACAGATCCAGGACACAGCCAGTGGTCCACCTGGACCCTGAGGGAGGCAGGGCCACATAGGCTGTGCTTAGAATACTTGGATATGAGTCGGCTGTGTGATTAGCAGCTCTATGACTTGGGGAAATTTACTTGGCTTCTACGCTTCAGTGATTTTTAAATGAGGAACATAATAGCAGTTATCTCATAGGGTTATTGGGAGGATTAAACAAATGAATCCGTGAGAAGCACTTAGCACACTTAGGCATAGGTGAATACTTAACATCTGCGATGTTATTGTTGTTGTTGTTGATGGCGATGGTGGTGATGACAGTGTTAACACCTATGGCTTTTCTCTTTCGGAAATGCCAGGGTCATCTCTGCACACTTCCTCGGGATCCTGACAGTTTTCTCAGCACTGTACTATTATGAAGGGAATCTCTCTATCGCTCTCTTTTTCATTTTCCTTGAGATCCTCCTCTCAGTTCTGGTTTCCACCGTTCTCTATTTTCTTTTTTTCATCCTTATGTCTTTTTATGCCTGACCCTAAGGATCTAGCACACATGCCCCAGCACTAACTTTTATTCTTGATGGACGGGCAGCCCTGGAAGGTGATTAATGCTCTGTACAGTTTCCATCGCTCAGATAGGCACAATGGCATCTTTCAGCTTCTCTGCGGTAGAAACGGTGACCACGGAATAGTTATTGGGCTGAACAGAATTCCGTTCTTGCTCCGACAGCAATGCAGTCTCAGCCTTAAAAATCTGTTGCTGCCATCAGTGAGCTACTGCATGTGAACTGGACAGGTATCCATTTGTTTGTGTTTAACTGCTTGGTAGCTTCCTTCTGACTGCCTTGCTCTGGAAAATGGTTTTGAATCTCATGCTCCTGATTTATACAAGATGTGCAATGATTCTTCAGGCAGATTGATCCTTGCCTGCAATTTTGGGCGTTAAGTGTGTCCTCACTTGCGACTTGTTTTTTGAAACCCATTTGTTACTAGTCAGTGTCCCATCTTAGTTTCAGAGATACTTGCCAAGGGCTGAGTTGAGATTGTGAGAAAGGGTGAGTGTGTTGGTCACCTGTATGTGTGCAATAAATAATGCTAAATGCAGCCCCTAGGAAAACTAAGACGTATTGTCTCAGTTTCAGTGGGCCAGGAAACAGGAAGTGGGTTAGTTGAGTTTTTAGACCCCGGGATCTCTCAATGTGCTGCGATAAAGACAGTGGCTAGGGAAGTCTTCTGAGATGGAAGAGGCCCTCTTCCCAGGTCACAGGCAAGGCTGTTGGCTGGAGGCTTCAGTTTCTTCCCATGTCAGCCCCTCCACAGACTGTTCGCACTGGACAACTAGCTTCCTCCAAGTCAGCGGGAGCGAGCGATGTTATAGCCTGGTGTTGGAGAGGGCATACAGTCGTTACTGTGTAGTACGGGCCGGGTGGATAGCACCAGGTCCCTAGGAGAGAAGACTACCCAGGAGCCTGAGCAGCAGAGTGTGGGCTGTCGGCTGCCGTTTTGGAAGCTGACCTTGCGTCTCCTCTGTACTCTCTGATGGTTCATGTCACTCCCACACAGAGAACATATTCACGCCTGTTCAGCCATCTTCCACCCCAGAGTTTTAGCTCAGGAAAGCATCAGTTTTAAATTCAGAATCCTGTTATCTCAGTCAGATTCAGAAGGTGAGGTTCTCTGGGTATTATGTCTCTGTCACCACAGTTTCTCTTTACTTATGAAATGAAAGAAGTGAGTCTCCGCCAGCTTCCCACCCCCAGCCTCAGCCAGAGATGGTGGGGTACACACACAACCGCTGCTCCCAGCTTCCCTGTTCTCTAGGTTGGAAAAGGGAGACACAAGTTACTGGTATTTCAGAGATGGCAATATTGAAATCCAGCTGGCCAAGTACCCATTAAAGCCTGGCAATAATTATGGTTGTTGGGCTTTTGTTTCCTCTATTGATTAATCCTGATTGTCAACCTGATTGGTTTGACTGATATCTAGGAAATTGTTCTAGTACCCTCCTGGGTGTGTCTGTAGGACCGTCCCAGAAAGGATTGGTATGTAGGGTGGCAAACTGAGGTGGAAGAGCCGTCTCACCACCTAACAAGATGGGGCCCTGGAACAAGAACAGGAATAGAAAGCCCCAAGAGCATCCATCCCCCACCTTCCTGAATGCCATGAGGAGAGACGCTTGGCCGCATGAGTCACTCTCCACCTGGTGTCTAACTTTCCCTCAGGCCCCAGTTGGCCAGGCCCATCCACCATGGACTGAAGCCTCCGAAAACATGAGCTATGAAACGGTTGTCTCTCCTATTTAATTGTCTTTCTTTCATACTTTCAGATGATGAGTGCCCTAAAGCTCATTAACACACTGCTTTTCCCTGAATCATGCCTTTTTCATTTTTCTGAATAAGCTTTTGATTTCAGGATAATGTCAAGTTCGCAGAAACTCGTGCCATCCGTTCAGCTTCCCCTCGTCTCACATTCCTCATCTTGCTTTCCTTTTTAGTAGAATCCACTAATCTGCTTCACTCACGTGGTTCTGTCGCCTTCTCCACGGTACTGCCCCTCAGTGTGAAGTTAGGGTCCCTTGCCATACCATGCCATGTCATCTTGCCATACAAACAAACCCAGTGGACTGGGAGGATTTGTTACGTCATCTCTTGTCTGTTATTTTTCAGCACTTTGAGGGCTGTGCAAGAGAGAAAGTGTGCGAGGGTTGGGTGGGCGATCTGAGTGTGCCCACCAGGGTCCCTGTGTTGAAATTTAATTCCCATTGTGAGGTAGTGAGAAGTAGAAACAACCTTAAGATGCTATTTACAGGTGGCGCTGCTGGGGGGTGATTAGGATCAGATGAAGTTGATAGATAAGCTCACTAGTGTGGAGCTTCCTTGGTTGAATCCCGGTGATCTCATGAGAAGACAGAGAGATATCAGAAGACACATACACAAACACTGCCCCTGCCTCTCATGATACGATGCCCTACAACTCCTCAGCACTGGTTCACAGAGCTACACAGCTCCTCCACCCTTCCCTTGATCTTCAGAACCATGGGCCAAAGTGAACCCCCTTTCCTCATAAAGTAGCCTGCCTCAGGCACCATGTTATAAGCAAAGTCTAAGAGTAAACCTACGCGTTTCCTTAGTAAATTAAACACACTAAACACTAATTTTATTTTTTAACAAATATGCAGTCACTATGTAAATTCATTTAACTACTCACACAATCAGGGTACCCCACAGTTTCTTTATCCCATAGAACGTTCCTGCCCCTCCTCTCTTCATTTCTTTCTATACTCTGGCAATTGTCAATGTCTTCTCTACCCCACACTCTTGGCACTTCCTGAATGTCATGTAAGTGGAGCAGTCCAGCATTCTCTCCCCACACCCAGCTTCCCTCTGACCAATGTTTTCAAGATCTAGATCACCAATTATAAAACAGACATTTTTGAATTTAAAAACAACAGCAGCAACAGCAGACAGCCGTGTACTGTCTCCAGAGACTCATTATAAACATGATATTCATCATTATTATGGACCAAATGCTATCTTATTTAAGCTACCAAGGTCACTGTGCTTATTGCTAGCATCACCAGCTAAGAGAGGAGGTGGTTAGGGTTTGCAAACGGTGTATTTATTTTTTGTTGTCACATAACAACTAAGCGATGAAATGTGAATGCAGAGCATAGTTGGGTTCCAAAGATCATGTCTCAGTCACTAGCTTATCCTGATTACTGTGTCTCTGAGGGAAGAGCTGGCAATTTTTGGTAAAATGCCAGACAACAAATATGTTATATTCTACAGGATATAACTATTCTACTCTGCCTATAGCACAAAATCGTTTTCAGATACTATATTCATTCAAATGAATGAATATAACTGTGTTCCAATAAAACTTTCCTTAAAAAAAGAGGATGGGTTGGATCGAAGTTTTGGGATGCCATTTGCCAATTTCTACTCTAAGTTGTAGGTAGGAGTCTTTAATTTCTGCTTGCTGGGGGTCTGTATTTATTACATTCTGGTTTTAGGGGTTTACTCTAGATTACTAGTACTAGGGAGGAAAATAAATTCACCTTTGCAGTAGATACAGATTTTTCAATCATCCCTATACCCTTGCTTAAGAAGTATTTCTCTGATAAGAACTTTTCAGCGTATTTTTCTTGTCTTAGCGGTGCCTCAGATAAAAGCATGATGCAAAGCCAGGAGAACAGAAAGGACAGTTTGCAAGGATCTGTCTAACAGAACAGGGAAAGAGACATGTAGAAGAGAGTCAACATTCATTAAGCAGCCTGGTTGCTGCATCTTGGGACCTGGAAGTTTATCTAGTATGTGTCAACACATGCTTCCTGTCTATCCTACCCCAAGAATTATTTACTCCTCCTGTATTTTTCCAGGGTTATGGGACTCTCAACCTTTGAAGACAACTTTTCCATGTCTTTCTTGGAGATGGAAGAAGTAGATCATCTCCCTAAGTATAATTATCTCTCTTCTTAGGTCCTCCCTTTCCTGTGAACGTGAATATAATGAACTCAAATGTCTGCGTGATTTGTTTCTATCATTTGGTTTTAGCCTTTGAAGACACACAAAAATAAGTAAATGTACTTTCTTCTATGAAACAGTCTGGGATTGTAACCTCATTTTGGATCATAGAAAAGAAAAATACCAAATTTCACTAATAATATCAATAGCAGCTATGAAATACTTAATAAATTTAAAGAAATTTCAGGACCTAAGGGAAGAAAACTTCAAACTATTTTTGAAAAGAAAAGTAGAAACAAGTGGAGAAGTATATAATGGCAAATCATACTGTAAAATTGTTGAGTCTTGACAAATTGTTATCGTTTGTACATTGTGTCAACTTGAGAAGCTTGGAAGTTTAGCTAAGAGACTCAGCAGGGAGCCAGGATCCTTACATTGTAAATATCCTTATCTTGTGCAAGAGGAGGGCAAGGAGATCTTGTGAGTGCTACACTCCCTCTGGAGTTGGGAATGGCCTGTGTAATATAAGGGAGGAGGAGAGGCTTGCTCTTGCCTCCTTTTGCTCTGGCTGCTTTTGCTGGCTGCTATCTTGAAGGGCTGCCCAGTGCCATGCCACCCTGCCATGGAGCCAGCTGATTATGGACTGAAACATCCACACACTGTGAGCTAAATAAACCTTTCCTTTCTTTGTTTAGTGTGTGGGTATTTTGTTCCAGCTATGAGAGAAACGTAACCAAGACATAAATTAATCATTAGTTGTAATGTAACTCTCAGCCTAATGCTAATACTTTTGCCTTTTAGAGGGAAGTGTTGCAGGATAAACTTGTAGGAAGCTAACTGAGTCTGGAGTCAACCTGCGGGGCATTTATTTGGTAGTACGCATAGACTGGGAGAGACTGGAGGAAAAAGCAGGTTTGAACAGAGGGAGGAGGGAATCAGACAATGTTTCTGTCTATGGAGAGCATCTAAAATAAGAAACACAATAGAATACACCATACAACATTAACAAAGAAGAGTGATATGAGATATTTTTCTCACAAGATACTGTAATATGCTAGGAAGCTCTATAATCATTGAAAGAGTGAAGTTCTGGCAGCAGGATAGACAGACTGATCAATCGGACAGAAACACAAGCCAAGACCCAGATCCTTTCATGAGAAGAGTTTAATTCATAATGTATGTCTCGATCAAGTAGAGAATGAATGATTATTCAGTAAGTAGAGTTGGACAAAGTGAAGTTAGATTCCCTAACTCATAATTCACAGCAAAGTTAATTTCAGATGGATTGAAAATTTAAATGTAAAAAATAAAATTTAATAGTTCTAGAAAAAAACTAATCATAGGAATGCAGATGGATTTTCAAATCTCAGAGACAGAATCTATCTTTTAAAAAAATGTACCTCCAAGTGAGTTAGCATGTTAGAATAGCAACTAACCTACCATCATTCATGAAACTAACATTGAGTGGAAGCTTAGTATGGTCCAGACACTGCAATCAGGATTTGATATATTTGTTATCTGTTTTGGTTTAGATCTGGAATATCACTCAGAAGTCTCATATGTTTGGCAGTGGAGCTGTTGAAAGGTGATTGGATCATGGGAGTGCTATATTCATTTGTGGATTACTTCTCTGAAGAGTCCAGAGCTGAATGTGCCATCAGGAAGTGGGGACTGGCCAGAAGACACAGGTCACTAGGAGAGTGACCTGGAAGGTTGAATCTCCCTCCCTGTAGCCTGCCTTTCCTGTCTGCTTCCTGGCCACAATGACATGAGCGGCTTTCTTCCCCCAGACCCTTCCACCATGCTCTTCACACAGGGGGAAAGGAACAAGGACAATATCTAATTCCAAGATCAATATACTGCTAAGATCTCTATTTGGTAAATGAAGAAGCTAAGAACTGAAAAAAGCACAGTATTTCTCTAAATTCACAAATCAAGAACACAGAAAGGCCAAGATTGGAATCCAGTCTTTTCCAACCTGCTGTGCAATCACCATAGTAGAAGACGGTGCCAACCCAGGAGAAGCACCCATACTATTGTTCTAGCAGGTGGGGTTACTACTGTCATGGGGAGAGGGAGAGGGGGACTATGGTTACAAGGAATGGGACATGGGAGGGGCTTTAACTACAGAAAGGTCTGGTGGAAATAAAACTTTAAATTAAGATTTTAGTAAGATGAGCTATTTCTCCAGCTTCCTCAGGGGAAAAGCAGGAACTACCATCCCAGGGCTGGTCTTAGTGAAGATTCTGTTAGGTTTTTGGTGTGATAAAGAGCAATATAAAGTAAAAATAGCCTTTATTTCAAGGACATAGGGAGAAGTCTATGACCATAGGCAGCCTAACTTTCTCTGACCAGAATGTGGGGTATGGGGTATATATATATAAAACCTCAGACTGGGGTGGCACTTAGGGTGGGCATTGATGACATGCAAGGGGCTGATTGGGACCTTTTCCTTCCCACTGGGAAAGGAAAAAGGAAGTTGTCATAGGGGAAAGAGGAAATGACCTCAAGGCAAACATCCTTTGGTTCTGCCTCCCACCCTGTAATATCATGTAACTTATTTTAGGGCAAAACTCTTTCAGATTCAACATTTCCAGGACCCCTTGGTGGACCAAAACCTGGCTGTATCTACACATATTTCCTGGCTTTGATTCTACCTTTCCTACAATTGGGTAGAATGCCGTGTGTGTGTGTGGGGAGGGTACAATAACTACCCTCCCAATTTGGCCAAATTATGACTAAAATGACTTTTCCATATTTATGAGCTTCCTTTATACTCTTTGCAGCAGTCAGGTGAAGGAATTCAGACAGGCCCATTTTAGGCTTTTGATAGGAGCTACCTCCCCCTTCAAAATACAACCAATGGCCAAAGGTGACCAGCTTTAAAGATCTATCCTACATCGATTTTGAATACATGAACACCAAGGAGTGAAGAGGAATAATGACCAAGAAAAATGCCAACCGTATTTTCAGCTTCATCGTCTTGGCGGGGAGGGAAAAAAGGAATTCAAATAATAAGAAAACATGTTTCCTTTGACCTGTCAGCAAAGTTTAAAAAAGGAGCGTGTGTGCTGGGTTGGCAGGAATGTGGGGAAGCAGCCACTCCCACACAGCTGAGCAGAGTGCGGAGGAGCGAGAGTCTTCCAGAGTCACTGGGCGATATTCATCACCAGCAAAAATCTAAAGAAAACATGTGTGTGTGTGTCCTCTGGAACTTTAACCGAACTTTAATTGAACTCTGGAACTTTAATCAAATTTTATTAAAAGAATATATTTTAACTACTATCCTCTCGTTATTGATGATAATGAATGTCTGAGCTAACCTGGGAAGTTGTGGGCTTTTTTATTGAGTGAGGAGAGAGAGATGTGTGGTGTCAGGTTTTGGCAGACACAGTTATAGATATAATAATCTGAATGGTGCATTCTAAACTGTGAGCAATACATTAGTTGGTAGGTTTATGGAAGATTTTTCTCTTTTACTGACCCTTATATTCTACCTTTGCTACCATGAATATGGATGATTCGTATAATGAAATGTCCATTTGGATACTTTTGATGCAGCTTTGGGTAGATTTTCTCAATTCTGGAGGCTCTTTGGAAACAGCCATCAGCTGTCCCATCCCTCCTGGGTACTTTATGTTTCTGTAAAATGTGTTTCCTTCCGCTTGGCTCATTTTCTCCGTTTCACACTAGCCCTTTTTCCTCAGCACTCCTGTGTGTGTTTGCTCCCTGTACTTAGCAAACTCGTGGCTGTGTCACTTGGTAAGTAAAGCAATTCCAGAACAAAGCCACCAATGTAATTGGAATAGGTGTGGATCAGAATGAATTAGGCTGCAGGGAATGGTTTGGAGCTGTTTTTTAAGATCTTTCCTTTCCCCCCAGCCTTTTGTATTCAGGAAAGATTGAGAGCTCCAGTGGAAGAGGAAACCTTCCAGATTTCCAGGTTTTTAACATGCAGGTCTCGAAGGCCCTAGACTGTTTCCTTGCAGGACTGGAACAGGATTTGGTGCAGAGAGCAAGCAGACAGCCCTGGCTGGGCTATTGTCCTGTGGGTCCCTTCCCTTTGCAGTGGTCCTTCTGCTTCCCCTCCTCCTGTCCCCGCATGCTGCTGCCTGCCCTCTGCTCCTGTCTCTCCGCACACTCTCTCCACTGTCAGTGCCCTGGGATTCGAACACCTTCCCACAGAAAGCAGAGTCAGCTAGGGAAGAAAGGAGAGGAAATGCAACAGGAGTAACCACTGCCTGTTTTTCGGGGGCTGACATAGTGAGTCACCATCTCCAGGGCTGCGCTGAGCTTGGTTTCCTTCATTTTTGCATGCCCGTTGCTCTCCCTTAAATGCCCCCCCTTCCTGCCTCTTACCTGGGCACCAGGGAGAGGGCAGACTGAGGCGCAGGTGGTAGTGTTACCATGGACACCGGGTGCAGAAATGGCTAAGAGGTGATCTCAAGCCAAACAGGCTCTGAGATGTTGAGATATGGCCCTGTGTTTTTCCAGCTCATGTGTTCTTCCGTTCACGGATTTACCAAGTCCCCACGCATGAACACCGTTGCCATGTGTGCCACACACTGGACCAGCCATAGAGATGCATGAACCTGCTTCCACCCCTAGAGAAACTCATTGTTAAAAATTAAAATCCTCAACTGCAGATGCTCCTCAGATTACTAGGACATCTGTCAGGCTACAGATTTCTGGGCTCCATCTCAGACTCACTGTGTCCAGCTTGCCAAGGAAAAGAGCGCTCAGAAATCTGTGCTTCAATCAAGTTTGCCAAACAATTCACCACCGGTGATGCTTTGGGGTGTATGAAAAGAGCTGATGGTAATCAAGATCCCATGGGAGAAGCCATGGCTAGCCATGGTAATGAAGAACCCATGGGAGAAGCCTTCTGTCCCCTTTCCCCCGTGAGCACCACGTCCTGGGTGGGGTCTCACTTTCCTATTGCACCACCTAACCAGTTATTCAAAACTCAACGATTTACAGCAACAGTGATTTGTTACTTTCCATGATTCTGATTGGCTTGGGGGTTCTTCTATTTCATGGGGTCACTCAGGTGGCTTTCTTCAGCTAGGTGGCCCGGCCTTTGTCCTCCCCTGAGTGTCCCTCTGCGTCCACCTCCTTCAGTCAGTGATCCCCCTGCCTGCCAGCACCTCTGCCTCCCCTGTCAGCTCACTTCCAGGAAAGAAAGAGCCCAGGCATAGGTTCTATCAAGGCTTGGGCTCGGATCCTCTCTTCTGAGCCTTTTTCTCTTCCTATCAAAGTCAGGCACAGGGCCAACCCAGATTCGCGACACTTTGTGGAGAAAAACAAGAAAACACTTGTGACTGTTTTTAGTCCGGAATGAAAAACAAACTCCATGCAAGTTTTTGTGCTGATTTGTAAGGTTCCCACACTCACTGACCTCTCAGACGTCTTCCTGCCAGGGCTCTCCGGCCGGTCCTAGAAATCTGTCACCTCAACCTGGAAGTGGCTAGTTACCTGGGTGACTCTAAAAGAACAATAAAATTTCTCAGCAGTGGGCTGTAAATATGAGACGGATCAGTCCACCACTACTACATGAACAAGATAGGTAAGGAGCAAACGAGGCCGAGCCTTTGTGTCACCCAGCCCCGGGGAGGGAGGGCGCAAAGCCAGCCGCTGGTGTGTCCAGAACGATGAAGTGCAGCAAACCCACGCTTGGAATACTCTTGCCGATTTGTTTGTGGAGTTAAGAGCTAGGTTTGTTGGAGTCAGAATGGAAACTTTCTTTCTGAGCTGGGTCCTGTGGCTTGGACTCGATTAGGGAATCAGATTATCCTGTGCTCTGGGAAAGGAGGACCTCGGAGGAGTGGGGAAGGCCTCCAGGGACCTCTCAGCTCCATAGAGCTGGGACTCAGAAGGAAATCCCAGCCTGGTCTAACTCTCCCTTTATATTCACATTGCCCAGTGTAAAGTCAATCTTTGCCAGGGCCCAGTCCCGGCCGGATGTAACCACCAAACCCAACCGCATCATATAAATCACCTTCCATTCCTGCTCCACACCACCTGCGTGACTTTGCTGTTGTCTTGAGGACGCTGCCCCTGGGCCTTGGCACTTGCTTTTGCCCTGTCTGGGATGCTCATCCTGTGGATCTCTGCTCTAATTACCCTCCTAGTGCCTTTTGGTCTCTGCCTATCCATCAGCCCCACTGGCCTCTACCGCCTATTCTGCCTCCTGCTAGTTTTTCTCCAAGCACTTGCCTGGGGCATATGCTTGTGGTCTCTCTTCCCCTCAGCACCTTAGCTCCATGAAAGCAGCTTTGCCTTATGTTTGTGGCAGTGCCTGGCATACAAGGCAGGCCAATCTCACTCAGGAGGGATTTCTTGAATAAGCAAACAAATCTTACGTGACTTAGGGAACAAAATGCAGCACCCAGTTCACAGGAGCCTTTCCATGAAGGCCTGGAAGTTGACTTCTGTTACTTTCTTTATTTTGAGACAAGGTCTCACCATGTAGTCAGGGCTGGCCTTGAACTCAATAGTGATCCTCCCGCCTCAGCCTCCCAAGTGTTAGAATTTCAGGCATGGCCTGCCACACCCAGCTCGAACTGAGTGGAACACGTAGTGAGTTCTAACTCTCTGCTCTACTTTTAAGTTCTTTGTGACGTAGGCAAGAGTTTCATTTCTCCGTGTCTCATCTCATACTTTACAAACTCAGTATTTGAGGAATTACTGAGGGGAAAATGTTTTGGAAAGGAAATTCTTGAATTTGGCCCTGCTGCTCGAGGTGGGAGTGGGAGGACTCTAGCTCACTTCCCACTCAATTTGCAGGGTCTTGCTAGTGGGGAGGGGTGCTGTCAACTGTTAATGCAGCAGACAGTCAGGGTAATGCTGGGACTCCCCCAGGGACAGAGGATGCAGACATGGCAAGGTCTCACATGCTGGGATCTGTGGATTTTATAGTTGGAGACCCCTACAAAGTGGTTCTGAGCAGGATTTAAAATTAACTCACTGGCTTTCTATGTTTACCTGTGAGTCTGTCCTAGGCCTCAGCCTCTTGCCTGGTGACGGGAATGGGTTCATAGTAAGTGAACTTCTGTGAATCACTGATTCTGGCTGAGGCCTATAGTGGCCTGTGAGGCCAGAAATACCTCAAAGGGCAAGATACGGCCACAGCTGAGGATACGTTGACTCCAACCCCAATTAAGTCGATGGAGACTGCAGCTGCAGGCATCTCACTCCTGCAGTCTCACTCCTGCCATAAATGTCATCATGGAGCTAGGACAGTTCTCCTAAATTGGCATAATTTACTACTTGGGGAAGTCTTTGAAGTGACTCCTGAGGTCCTGCTCATTTCCCACACTTTCCTCAGTTTCCCCACCCTTTGTTTGAAAATGTAATGTGTATGGGTGGCAAAGAAGCTCTTTGTCTTAGCACCAAGAGTCAAGAACTCTGCAGAGGGTTTCGACCCTCCTGCAGCCTGAAAATCACCACTTTTCTCATTTGTTTAAGCCTTTGCTGTACACTCGTTTGGGAGATTGGGGATCTGATATTTTATCAGAGCCTGATGTTTTATCACTGTTCAAGTAGATTAGAACACATGTGAGAAATAGGCAGAGATTTGTTAGCATTTTGAATCCCTCTTCTGGCAGGAGTTATTGTTATTTTTTGAAGAGCTAGTAGGTATAACAAGGACATGGGTTTGGGTGTCCAGTTGTCTAGGCTGGAATTCAACCTCATCAAGTTAGCAGTGGCACTGCAGCAAAGTCACTCAATCTTCCTAAGTTTCCATTTTTACCTTCTGGACTGTGGGGACTTTAGAATGTTCCTACCTTGCTGGGCTGTTTAAAAAATTAGGGAGCTGGGTGTGGTGGCACCTACTGTAATCCCAGCCCTTGGGAGGCTGAAGCAGGGGGATCATAATGAGTTTAAGGACAACCTGCATGACACAGTGTGTTCAAGGTCAACCTGGAGACTCTGTCTCAGAGCAAAAAAAAAAAAAAAAAAGAAACAAAGAAAAAAAGAAAGAAAAAGATGAAGGGGAATATTTCACGAAAAGTGGCTGGAACACATACATGTTTATTGTTGCCATGATTCCTAGTTTTAGGAGGGAAAGGAGAGTAATAACAGTAGCACCAAGTCTATGGTTCATTAACATAAATCTCTGTGATAAAATGGGACAGTGATCTACCTTACAGGGTTCTCATTCCAACTTTGCTTTGGAAGCTATGTGATGATATATGTCAGACAACTTGAGTAAATGGCTGTCACCCGGCTGTTAGCTGTTAGGAAATGTTAAGATTCAGTTACTGTCATGTTCTGTAGCGACCAAGCTCCTCCCCAGAATATGATGGCCCTGCTGACGAGCTTTGGCCCCATATTCTTCATTTGCTCAGTTGTAGTCAGACCTGGGGGACCAGGACCTCAACCCTAATGAATACCTTTTCAGCACACACTGTTCTTTTGTCAGGATTCAAAGGGCCTTGGTGACCATGACAGAGTGACATAGCTTGAGAGGTTCCACTGCGGTCCCAACTGAAGTTCCTCAAAGCTGTCAGCTTCTTTCCCTGAGGTCTTTGAAAGTGAATTTTGACTAATGATGGAGACTGAATGATACGACCTCGCAAGGTCCAGCTCATTAAGATTCCATGCCACTCCCTGAGTTTGTCCGGCCTCTTCTGGAAAATAAGTCTTTTCTGTAATTAAATATCTGAAGGCACTGGGCATTTATTATCTTGAGCATTAACTCTGAAGGCAGATCAAGGGATTCTGCAATTTGAAATCATTTTGGCAAATGGTCATTTGACTACTACTGAGCTGATAGAATTAGAAAGAGGTCTTTAAACTCCATCTTTGTTCCCAACCTGCTTCTCAGGGTTTCTGTGTTTAAAGGTCTTCAATTACCCTGCTGCTCAGGTGCTCTGCTGAATTTCCTTTGCAGTCTGAGTGTCCTCTTTGCTTTTGGGACTGGTGCAATTTGACAGAATTCCCGTTTCTCGCATTGCCACGTGCAGAGAAGAGCCGCAAGAGCATCTATCTTGTCCTTGTGAGCTCTTTTCTGTCTGTTGCTACATAAGATGAAGATGTACAAATCTTGTTTTAAACAAATGAATACCTTTTCAAAGGAAGCAGTCATGGCCAAATTTAAGAGCATGAGTGCACAAGATCTCAGCATGCATCTTGGATTTGCTATCTGGAAGCAAAGTAATGGATAAATGTTTTCATGTAGACTTTTCTGACAATCCTGAGCTAATGTTAGTGAAATTAAGGATGCTCCTGAAGTTGACAAAAGTCATTCCATCCAGGGAAGCTGATCTGCAGAGGACAGAATGGCATTATCTCTCCAGACCACCCAGGAGGCAGCTCTGAGAATGGCCCTGCTCTTTTAGCAGTACAAGCGGAGCTAAAATTCTTATCCTTGTCCTGTGCCTTGGGCCTTGTCATTTGCTGAAGATGACACCAGCCAGCAAACATTGACTTGATGGATATGAGCTATCGCTTCTGGGCCAGGAATTTCTTGGAAAAGCATGGTGGACTGAAATGACAAGATCTGAGTCTGGCTCCAACTGTGTTTAGAGCTGTGGGCCTCGGCTACGAGGCCAGCCTTCATCTATGGTGATGCCCACCAGGGGGTGGAAGACCAAAGGCCTATGTGATTTGCTGGAGGTTCCTCAGGACCCTGCTTGTCCCATGGGCACATGCAGAGAAGGGCCCGCGAGTTGTTCATCGCCTCCTGGGTTCATGGTGGGTCCAGGCACCCAGCACCATTCTTTTTGCTTGAACCAGGAATTGAACTCAGGACCTTGCCCTTGCCAAGCAGGTACCATGTCACTTGGCTTTACCCCCAGGTGAGCCATGCCCCTTATAGGATTCTTTCCTTGACCTTTCCACACACTATTTTCACTGTAGGATAACGTTTCCCAGTCTCATTGTAAAATGACCCTATTTATATTTCACTGGAAAATAGAACTAAAAGGAGTCCCCCACCTAGGCTGGTTGAAAGGACTAAAATAAGGAGATTTGTAAGATGATGTCAGAAGCACCTGGTAGACTGCAAAGCTAAAAATTATCAGTTGTCAATGTGGTGGCGAAGGAAGCAGATGGCAATACCCATGCTGTGACAATAACCATCACAGCGAGAGAGAGGACCCGGTCCTCTACCCGCCTCTCAGGTTGCCAAAGGGATCACACGAATCCCTTCCTGTAAAGTTCCGCAGAGTGCCTGCCACGGAGGACGCGCTTTTGAAGTGTTAATTTTTAAATTATAATATGTAAATAAGTTTCCTACACTTTTGTTGCCTGAACACAGCCCAGAAGAAAGGTGTTTGCTGCCTTTGAGACATTTTCTTGCCGGCGGTATCCTTCAGTTTGATGATGATCAAGAAGGAGCAATCCGTGGCCTCCTGGATGCGTTGTGCTCCCCAAAGCCAACAGGTGTCCTGCCAGAGAGCTGACTACCAAATAAGTCTTCCTTTTCTTTCTTTCAGTCTTCCCCAAACTCCCCGTTCTCTGCGCTTCTTTTTATTTTCCGGTTGGTATTCAAGCTCGTTTCTTGCCTGGCTCTGATCTCTCCTCTTACATCTGCTCTTGTCCCTGGCTTTGCCGCACTGCCCCGTGAGTCGCGGGCGCCTCTCTGACAGAGGTGCAACTGTTCTTCAGCAATCAAAGAGCTTCTTATGCCTGGCGCGAAATCATATGGTAACGCTCCAAATGCCAGCTCAAATGCCAGCCGTGGGCCGGACTCCCTTTCATCTCTCCCTTTTGAAGACCTTCTTTGTAGGGTCTCCTCATGAGCCGGATCTCGAGACAGGCTGCATTTTTATCCATTTGTCTTGCTTTTCATTCACATTTTTCTCTTATGGAGGAACCGGGGAGCTGGGATCTGTATGCAAACCCCTGCTTGGTGGAAGAACCTCCCAGAGATTCCCATTACTAGCTTGGATATAGGAAAAGGTGACTTCTGGGGTTTGTCACAACCACTAGATTGCCCAGGAGGCCTCTTCTGCTCATTTTCTTTTGTGTCTAACTGATAATTCATAGAGTTACCCTAAAGGATTAGGGACCTGTGTCCAGGATCAGTGAGTTTCCTCGTCTGAAATGCACAGATCAGAGTGAGGTTTCTTGTATCAGAGCCTGTGACCCCAGGCTCTGAGGCTGCCTAAAGAGCATGTTGGATTCTGGGAATAATCAGTCCTTCTGGCAGATATTTTTAAAGCGATTTTCCTCCTCGCCTAGGTAAACACCCACGAAGGAGATCAAAATTCCTTCTAATCCCTAGTGTTAATTCATCATTTGTAGTTACTTACTGTTTATGGCAGCCTAAAAAGCTTACCACAGAAACAGTAATGCAGGAGAAAGTAGCTGTCTTAGCTCCAGAACTGAGCTGATGCCTTCCTAAAATAAGATCGCTGTGAGAACTTTCCGGGATAAGCAGGAAGTGCTTGAAAGATGGGGCACAGACTTTAGTCTGACTCCAGTTCTAACAAACTTCAGGTATGTCACTGAGAAATTCAGCAACATTTGATCATTTGTCTACCCAAATCTGATCCCAAATGTGGACTGACAGTTTCTACTGATCATCTACTGCATGCAATTACTTAAGCTTTCTATTCTGTTCTGTTCTGTTCTGTTCCGTTCCGTTCTGTTCTGTTCCATTCTGTTCTATTCTATTTTATTCTATTTTGAGACAGTGTCTCACTAAACTCACTAAGTCAGACTGGACTCTAACTAGCTTTGCACAAACTCCTTGATTCCAGTTTTTCAGGGAGGAATTGATACTCAACCTCAAGTTACTCAGCCAAACATGGCAGATGGAAGTTTCTAAATAGGGCCACAGCAGAATTTCCAGCTGCGTAGGTCCTTCTGGAATTGTGTTACACTCCTCTCCAGAAATGAAGCCTACTTCTTCTCCCTTGACACTTGGTAGATCTCTGGGATTTTTTCCCCCCAACAAATAGAATATTGTGGAAGCAATGGTGTGTAGCTTGAGTTAAGTCAATGATGGGTGCTATTTGCACTTTCTTTCTCTCTCTAGGAATTCTTATCATTAAAATTCAACCACCATGCTGAAAGGAAGCTCATGCCACATGTGAGGAGGGACCTCACATGTTGCTGCTGACAGCTCCAGCTAAGACCCCACTAAGGTCCCAGCTGGTGATTGATAGCAGCTGCCAAATCTTCAGATAATGCTAGCTCTTGGTCTCAAGCCTAGCAGAGCAGAGACGAGCTGAAAATGCTAAGTCTTGCTAAGATGCAAACCTGTGAGCAAGACAAATGTAACTATGCTATGGAACTAAATTTTAGTGTGGTAAGTTAGGGAGCAATATAATCAAAACACCAAGTTGTGTGACTGGTCAGTGGGTGGTCCAGATTTTGAATGTAGACCTATCTGGCCTCTGTCATCCTTGGCCAGCTCTAATACCCTAGATACTTATTCTCACAGGCCTTTCTCTTTTCCTGCAGCCTGGGACCCTAAACTTTGTGTATCAGAAACTTACTCCACAGCTAATAATACTGTGAGCTGGGATGTCTAAGGGGGTAATTAGGTTATGAGAAGTTTACCTTTGTGAAGGATTAATGGATGTAGTTACGGTAAGAACGGGTTCTCTATTTTGAGACTGGGTTTGTTGTGAAAGCAAGTTGTTATGGTTTATACCTAGATGTCCCCCCAAAGCCTCATGTGCTCATAGCAGGGCTTTTGGGAAGATCATGGGTATGTGATACTCATCAGTGGATTAATCCAACTGATGGGTTTATAGCTGGTTGCTGTGTTCAGAGGTGGAGCCTGTTGGGAAGTGTTGAGTGCAGGTGTGGCCTGGAAGGGTCTAGCTCCCTCCTCCTCCTTTAATCCCTCTCTGCTTCCTGCCTGCTGTGCCATGAACTGTTTCTCCTCTGCCGCACTGCTCTGCTTTGGAGCCAGCTGACTATGGACTGAAACTTCGACAAACTCTGAGCCAAAATAAATCTCTCCTCTTTTAACTTGTGGGTGTTGGGCACTTTGTGCCAGCAATGAGTAAGTAAGTAACTAAAACACAAATTCATCCCACTCTTGCTCTTTCTCACCCCCTTTCATTCTTCCCTGTTTGACACAGTGAGAAAGCCCTTTGATCAGAGACTTCCCTGCCTCCAGAACCATGCACAAAATAAATTCTGGTTCATTGTAAGCTTCCCAGTCTCAGGCATTTATAGCAGCACAAAATGGACTAAGGCATTGTAGGTGCGAGACTCAGCCCCTGATCAACATCCCTTGTCATTAATAATGATGAATTTCAACATCAGCATCCTTACCTCAGATGGAGAGCTGCCATATACATTCACACACAAGCTTTCCACAGTTATTGTGACTTTTGTCAGTATTTCCTAAGGAGACAGTCATAAGTCTTTACAGGTAGTGTAAAGTCAAGTGCTTTTATGTTTGGGTTCAAAACCCATCTTTTTCATTTTCTAGCTGTACACAAGTTTAACTTTTCATGCTCTAGTTTTCTCACCTTTAAAATGGGATTATAAAAGTTGTCTCCTCATCAAGTTGCTGTAATAAATTAAGGGACTAAGTTCTTAGAACAGGACTTAGCACATTAGCTGTCAGGAAATACAGCCTACTTATCAGTTACCCGTAATTGAGAACCGTATTTCACCATGCATCTTTTTCTATTTAGGTCATTACACAGGGAAAATGCTAATTATCCTTTTGGCTGGTTTTCTCTGTGGTTTTGTGTAATATACTTTTGGTTTTTGTGCAAAGTGGGGAAAATTCTTCAGCACGTTCATCCCTCAGTGGGGAGATAAACTTATCACTGCCGACGTGTAGCCTGACCCTCACCTTGGCAGCATCAGCTGCTCTGCTAAGCATGAGCTTTTCGTTTCACTGTTAATTATTTGTAGTGTGTGTGAGTAGATGTGTGAATGAAAGCGTAGTGTGTAAGACACTAAGAAAATGAGGTATCTCTCCATGAGGTGGCAGGGGACAAACAGTGCAGGGGAGTAGGGAAATCTTGGTGCCTTAATACAGAGAACAGAGAAACAAAGTGACATGACAGACAGGGTAGTCATCACAGAGCACCAGTTAGCACACAGGACAGACCTTTAGTCCAACCAACCTCCTCGTACATGTGGACCCAAGGTGAGTGGCTGCCCAAGATGGTACCAGACAGAGATACCTGTCCTTAGATCAATTTGTGTCTATCGGTGCCTGGATCCCTTGATTTGGGGTTCCATAATTAATTTAGATTGTTCTGACAAAATAACATGAATTGTCCATCTTTGTAGTTGACTTATGCTTAAAGTGATTTCTTTCACTGGACGACACACCAGGGTAGACCGGTAGCAGTGACCAGGTAATGTGTATGTAGAGGTGCCTTGCTGAAGCGAGCCGGGGGTCAGCATCTGTAGGACACATGTCATTATCCACTCTGTCCCATGATGGAGGAGCCCTGTTGGGGTGACGGCCGAATTAGTTTTATGATATTATTTATGCCTTTGGTTCTGGTGAATCTGGGAATCCCAGCAGGCACACAGACCCTCTGGCATCTATTTCAGGATCCATCCTTGCCGTGTGGTAACAAATGTGATACCAACATGAACTATAAATTGAAAAGCTTCCCTTGGCCATCTGTGTACTTCCTGGCCTTTTATTTCAGTTCCTTGATTTCTACCACTTGCCTGGCCTCTGATCTTGAAGTCTGGACCGCATCGTCCGTCCATCCGTGGTGCTGTTGAGATGCTTAACGCCGCCTCTGCTGCAGCCAGTTCCCTCAGAGCTGGCGTTAATGAGGTCCTGGGAAGTGTTGCTACATTTCACAGCACCATTTCAGTTGCCCAGAGAGATGGATGGTGTGAAACAGGAAAAGAGGCTGTCTCCAGTGGGGTTGGAGAACAGGATTGCCAGGAGCCGGGGGCGGAGCTCAGCAAGACTTGCTTCAGGGTAGCAGCGTGTGTGGGTGTGTGACCCCTGGGACAGCGGAACAAATTGGAAGGGAACGAACATCAGAGGGCAAAAGCCAGCATTCCCAGCAGGGAGTGGGAGTCAGGGGCGCTGCGTTTGATCAAGTCGAGGCTCTGCACCATAATAGTTTCATGACGTTCTCGGGGAGGCTTTGGTACGACACCTCAGGGGATCTTTGTGAAGGTGTCAGTGGAGGAAAGCAACTCTCCTTTGTATGCTTTGGGTGCCAGGATTGATCTCAACTCAGATGATGTCCTCATTTGGCTGGTTAAAAAAAATGCATAGATCATTGGTGATTGTGTTTCCTTTTCTCGCCTGTCAGCTTGCCCTGAGGACAAGCTCTTTGCAGATAAAAAATTGGAGTCAGATTTTACTGCATAAACATACACTCACACACACACACACACACACACACAGAGAGAGACAGACAGACAGACAGACAGACAGACACAGACAGAGATCTATGTATGTAAGAAGTTTTAGATAAAGCAACCTTGCTATTTTCTTAAATGCAAACGTTGCTGCGTATAAAAGTCGCACGGCACACCAGAAGATGGAAGCACTTTGCCTCTTTGCTTGAATGTTCTGTGTGTTTCTGAGCAGGTCCACTTTGGAAACCCCAGGGAAAAGCAGAAGCTGCCCAGTGCTTCAGGCTTCAGCCGTCCAGAGTCTCCTTTGTCCTGGACAGGTCTCTAGTCATGTGTTGGCACAGATTGCAGTGCCACCCAAGGACGGGGACAGTCGGATGAGCTGGTGGTGGTCCCCACTGCTCCTTTTCCTCAGCACAGCCTCTTGGTCATTTTAATTAATAGTCTGGAGATTTTGTTTCTTCATCTTTGAGACAGGATAGTTACCGTTGCTCCGATGATGATTTATAGAAGTGTACTGTGATCAGTGGTTGTCACCCACTGGCAGCAGCAACGCCGTTAGCAATACTGGCCATGGAGCTGCATCTGAGCAGGTGGTGTGGAGAACAAGCCTGAGACCAGGCACCACTGGCCAGCAAAAGGACACTCAGGCCTGGACTTCACCCAAAGCAAGCTGGCGTGCAATAGAGGACTTAGCTACTAGGAACAGTGTCTTATGCCGGGAAATGGGTTTCCATGAACACATTTCGTTTTCCAATACAAGGTATGACTATGAGAGTTAACTTGTCTTCCCAAGGTGCCTGTAAAGGCACGGGAATGGTGGCTCATGCCTGCAATCCTAGCACTCTGGGAGGCTAAGCAGGAGGATTATCAGTTCCAGCCCAGCCTGGGCAGTTTAGCAACTTAGTGAGACCCTGTCTCTAACTTTAAAGAAAGTTGTGGGATATGGCTCACTGCAATGGTCCCAGACCTAATCCCCAGTCCACCCCACCCCCACCCAATACATATACATATCTATGCTTCCTTCTAGGTTTTTCTGAGGTGTCCTTTACTTGGAATTTTCTATACAATTCTTATTGTTTCCCTACAATCACTTCTCTGAATATTCTTCGGAGTTGAATCAAGTAACCCAAGACTAAAACCTCTGAAACCACAAGCCAACATAAACCCTTCCTCCTTACAACTCAGTCCCCTGTGTTCTATCCCAGTGACTAAAACCTGATTACCACGAGTGATTTCTCAGGTACTTGTCAATGTCCCATAGCAGAGTGTTGTGTTTGTCACCGAGTGTGACCCTATTTTGACCTGAAGTACAGAGTTTGCATCATGGTTCACTTTTGGTGTTGAGTTTGTCTGGGGATCTGAACATTGTAGGGTGTGTATACTCATAATGTCATACAAAACGGTTTCATATACATCAAAAATTCCTCTTAATCCACCCGTTCACCCTTCCTTCCCTACCTCTGGGGAACCACTGATCTTTTTACATGTCTGTGGTTTTGCCTTTTTCAGAATATCACAGAGCTGGTATCAGCTCACAGGCCACCTTCCAGCGTGGCTTCTTTCACCTAGTAATGTGCATTTAAATTTCTTCCGTGACTTTTCATGACGTCGTAGGTCATTTCTTCTTAAGGACAAATACGATTCCCCTGGGTGTAAACTCCACACACTGGTCATCCATTGTTATGGAAGGACATCTTGGTTGCTTCTGAGCTTTGGCAGTTATGAAGAAAGCTACTATAAACAATCCTTTGGAGGTTTTTGTGGGAAACTAAGTTTTAAATGAATCAAGGTAAAATCCAAGGGACTTGATTGCTGGATCATATGGAGGGAGTAGGTTTAGTTTTGCACAAAGTTGCCAAACTGTCTTGCCACATGAGTTCGTATTCCCCCTGGAATGAACAAGAGTCACTTTGTTCTATATCATTCCCCATCAACCCTCAGCGGTGAAGCGCTCTGGGTTTGGCTGTACCAATAGATGTTTTCTGCAATTTTCCTGCAAGCGATACAGCATCTCTGGGTGACCTCATCTGCCTCTTATGTCCTCTTGGTAAAGCCCCTGGGCCTTTTGCTCATGTTAAAAATCAATATGGTCATTTTCTTATTGTTCAGAGGGTCCTTTCTATATTTTGGCTAACAGCCCTTCCTCAGACCTATCTCTTGCAGAAATTTCTTCTAGTCTGCAGCTTTATCTTTTTGTTCTGTTGGAAGGATCTTTCAGGGAGCAGAATTTTTAAATGAGGTCCAGCTTAAAAATTATTTCTTTTGGGGGAAAACAAACCATGATTTCGTGGTTTGTTTTAGAGAGCCAGCACCAGACCCAAGGTCACTTATATTTCCTCCTGTGCTATCTTCTAGGACTTTTAGAGTTTTATATATAGGTCTGGGATTGATTTTGAGTCCATGTTTGTGAAGGCGGTGAGGTCGTTGAATGCGAGTGTCCGCAACTTCTGGTGTGCATGTATAGCATTTGCAAAAATACATGTCGAGGTCTGTAAAGACCCTTTGTTTTATCTGTGAAGATGTGCAGTGTTACTGCTCAACAGCACCCATCTATTCTCACACTTTTGTCCAGATAAGATGCTCTGCAGTCCTCCACGCAGCCTCTGCGCTTCTCTGCTTCCCCACCCCGACCACGTTTGACACATTAGATTACATTTCAGCCCTGGGCCAGTGCATCAAAGAAAAAGTACATGTCTCTTGTGATGACATATTTGCCAGCAGCTGAGGTGTGCAAGCAGGTGGGTATTAGTTTTTGCAGAGAAATGATTTCTCCACTGAAGAGCTGATCACTGGGTAGGCTGTGCCCACTCTTTGCCTCATGAGGATGAGTCTCACAGGAAGACAATCTTACAGAGGTGTGTTTGACCATCTTGCAGAAGTTTGGCGGGGGGAGGGAGAAAGGAAGACAACTTTTAGTGGAATAGCCAGGGAAGCAAACTCAACTTCGCTGCACTCTTGTCAATATTGAATGATCGGCAGGTGACTTTAATGTGCTTATCAGCACCCTAGGCAGACTGCAGGTGATGAATGCTAAGGAGAGTCCCTCACTCAACTCTCATCTCCTGGGACAGATAGGGAGCTACTCTGTGACCCTGAGCTGGCTGCTGCGGGGGAAGGGAACCACCTCTCTCTCTCCCTCAAGCTCTTGTGCCTGTGCTATTCTGCTGAAGGAAAAATCAATATCCAACACTGAGAACAAACCCAGCTGCCCCAGGGAAGCATGGGACCCTGGTGCCTGCCCCGAGGCCCTGGAGAACTCTAATGCTGGCAGCACTGTGCAGGTTTTCGGTGCAGAGGGGATTGATTTTGCAGAGTGTGGGTACCTCTCTTCCACTTCCCTCTCTTCCCTGTGTCTCTCTTCTTCTTGAACAGAATCTCTTCCCTGTCAGTGAGCCCAGGTTCCAGACTGAGGCCCAGAGGAGAGAAAGGTGCTTCCTGCTGTGAAAACCAGTCTGGCTTCCTTTCGGTCTAGTTCCGGTTTGGATGAATGAGTCCGGGTCCAGGATGGGCTGCTCATGGAGCACCTGGAAGTAGCGCACTTGGCCTTGAGACTTCAAGAGACTTCCTTATTGCTAACAGAAGCCAGAAAACTGCCAGTGGAGGAAGATAGCGTGGAACATCCCAGGAACAATAGTCAGCCACAGCCACAGGAAAAGCTGAGGGTTTCCTGGGTCGCTGTTCTCCTCTGGGCTGTGTTGACCAATGATTCCGCTTCCATTTTCCAAATATTAAAAAGTTTACTGTGTGTTCTATGCATTGATCCATATCCAATCCCACGTATACACATACACTTCCAACCTGACTGGGAAGGGAAGCTGTATGGCTACCCCTGCAATCACGGAAGTGATCACCTTAAAAGATTTCCCAATGAATATTTAAGCACCCTTCCTCTTAGGACTAATAACCATAATTATGCTAGTTAGTGTCACAATAACAACTTCCATGCATGGACTATGTTCTATATCTAGACACAGTGCTAGCGCCTTATATGTTCTTTCTTCATTCTTTTTTTGTTTGTTTGTTTTTTGTACGGGGGATTGAACTCATAACCTCGCGTTTGCCAGGTCGGTGCTTATGCCACTGACCTTCTTCCTAGAAGGTCATATCCTCCACATTTGTCATAAAATAGCAGCAGCAATAACCAAAACCAAAATGATAGTGTAGGTCTGTAGTTGTGAGATCTACCTGGAGGTTGGCTGCCTGCTTTTAAAGGGCTTCTGGGATGGTTTATCTTGGTTGTCATCTTGACAGGGTTAAGAACCGCCTAGGGGATTAGAAGAGCACCCTTCTGGACATGTCCATGAAGGACTTCCCAGACATGATTGACATGTGAGACAGGGAGTTGAGGGGAGGGGCAATCTGAATGTGGGTGGCAAAACCTAACAGGTGGAGGCCTGGATGGAACAGAAGAAGGAGGAGCCCACGGCATAGACTCTTCCCTTTTGTGTCTGCTTCCTGGCTGCCACGAGGTGAGCAGCTGTCCTCCTCCAGGTCCTTCTGCCATGATGTTCCTGCCTTGGAGCCGCTGACCATGGACTGAGACCTTTGATACCATAAGCCCTCCTGTAAGTCCACTTTTTCAGCTATTTTATTATAGAAAGCTGACTCACCCAGGATCTGTTTTATTGTAAAGGTCAATATTAACAAAAACAATCACAATAGGAGACACCTAAAATTCACCCAGCGTGTTATAACAGAACAGCGTGTGCTAGTTTTTTCACCCTTTAAAGGTACGAATGGTTCCATTTATAGATGAGGAAACTGAGACTCATACATAATAGAAATCTTATATAAATGATCGGCTTGTGAGTGGTGGAACCAAATTCACAACCAGACTGGCCTGATGGGAAGTGTGGGGGAGGACACGAGCCCATTGATGGGGGAGACCTGCTGGGACTGGGGGGGGCCTCTTGGGGCTGAGGTTGTGGCCCCTGGATGAAGCCTCCTTTGTCTTTAGCTGACACCATCTTCCTAATATGGAGGAGGGCTTCTGGCTACAAACAGGAAGCCCCAGTCAGAGAACAACCTTTGTGAACATGCGTAGGTTTATTAGCTTACTGCCTGCTTTTTCTAAAAAAATGTCTCTCTACTCTGGGGTTCCCACAGCCAGTGCATCACATGATGTGGTCTTGTGCCCCTGAGCACAGCTGGGTATCCATGGTGAGGCTGCCAGCTAAGCTTGGCCAGTCTCTGCTCCTTCCCAGGAATGAGGACTCAGGAATGAGGAACTCAGGCATCCCAGGCTTGGTGGGAGCTAGGAGTGTCCTGGGAAGCTGAGAACATTCATTACCAATAGAGGCTGATGCAGCTACTGAAAAGCACAGAGGCGAAGACTCAGAGTGGAGCCCCCAAAGGATTCCAGCTATAGGCGCTAGTCTGTTCCTGGGCTCCACTGTGTCCTTGGCCTGGTGCTCAGTGAGGCTGTATATAAAAAATGAAATAGTATACACTTAGATTTCTTTGTCCAAATGAATTGAACGGGTCTGTTGCTGGCTGACCAAAGGGTCCCCATCTGGCCAGGGTGCAGGTTGGAGGGGGGCCCTGGAGAGGTGGGGCTGGGAGTGTGGTATCTTTGCAGGCCATGATAAAGGGGAAGCCAGGGGGGAGGACCGAGTGCTGTGGGTCCTATATAACCTGAAAAGTGGGGAGCCCCTGTCTACAGTCTAGGGCAGAGGATGAATCTGGCCTCAAGAGCACGGAACCCTGCAGACACTGACCCAGCTCATTTGATGGCCACCAGCTTTGAAAGTAAAACTTTGCCTTTCTGCATGAGCTGCTCCCGGGGAGGCCAGCCAGATGCAGGAGACCAGGGCAATTCCCTTACCCTTCCTAACTGTCCTTGTCCCTGTATCTCCCACCCAGGTGCTCCTTGTCCACCTGTCTGGCAGGTAGTAAGTGCTCCTGGCCACCCCTCTTCCTGCTTCCTGCATGCATCTTTACACTTGGAAACCAAGAAAGATCCCCAGTGACTGTGGCTCCCTGGGAAAAACACCTTGGTGAAAGAATAGACTCGAACTCTATGACTGAAATAGAGGAAAACTCCAGAAGCTGGATCAGGTGGAATTCTCATAAGACCTTACTCCATTTATTACATTAGCTTTTTAAAAATGATGTATTACCTCTGCAAGCCGTGGCCGAGAAATACTTTGCTAGATTGAAGGGTAGAGGCAAGAGTCTCTATAGGTCAGGGATAAGCTATTTTCTAAACAAGAATATTTAGATTTTGTCTTATTTCTTTCTTGGAAGTTGCTTGAATTATTATCATGTTTTTTTTTTTTTTTGAGACAGGGTCTTGCTGTGCAGCTTAGAACTCAGTATGTAGCTGGCCTCATAAACTCACAGTGATCCGTCCTGCCTCAGCCTCTCCAGTCCTGGGATTATGAGTGCACGCCTCCATGCCCAATCTTTTCTTACAAAAGGTTCTGTGATTCATAAGCAGACTTACTCCCACCTGTGTGCTTCCAGTCATCGTGGTCTATGTGTTAGGTTGTGTTGATGAGAAACTGTCTTTTAGAAGTCTTTGCACATGTGTTAAATCAGAATAAAAGACAAATTCTTGTGCTTGATGGGAGGCTTAGGCAATGTGACCAGAGAGAGGCTATGCAAGGCATTACGAGCAATTAATGACTTACTCATCTCTGAGTTCTGTCCTCCAAGGGTGTGTTACCCGGGGTTGATGAAGGGCATCATAGAATTTCGAGATGTCATGAGATTGTAGGGAAGGGATGATAAGATCTCAAGCGTTACCCAGCCCTGGTGCAATACTGGTTGTGGGTAAGCTGTTTGCCATTTGCACTGTGGTAGCAAAGAGGCTTTCAGGCCCCAGCATGTCAGTTCTTAAGCTCACAGACCTTCAGGCAGAGGGGGCGCCCAGGACATGCACTGGGGGGCATCTTGAGAATCACAGTGCAGATCAAAGGTGGAGCCACACCCTTGGGCCTTCGGGGGTGACCCTGAGCCCTGGGGCCACGTGGGTGGTGGAGGATGGGCAGAGCTGGCAGGAGGCTCCCTGTGCGACTCTGGGAGGCATCTCATCAGGGGAAGACACCACTGGCATCTCTGACTGATGGGCTCTTAGAGCTTTAAAATGTTTGCCTTGAGTGACCTTAGGGAAAAACACCATCCTCTCTGGCTTAATGTGAATTAAATTTTTCGATTACTCCAGAGGAAGGACAGGCAGCGGCTCCAAGCATGCTTATTTGTGGGAAGCAAAATGAAATTAAACACTCCAGCAGAAGGAGTCTTAGCAGCTCACTGATCCCAGGGCAAGGCTCACTGCCACTTAGCTGCAGTGGAAATTTAATTTGAGGGTAACGGGATAGTTTCAATGGAATGTCCTGGATCCACCTCCCCGGGTTTTTATTCCCAGAGAATAACTCTAGTAATTTGTATATCCTGGGAAAGAAGTGAAGCAATTGAATAATTTGTTCTCTGCCTTCAAGGACAATGCTATAGATGTCCTGAGTAAGGGAAGGGGAGTTTGATGTAGGACTGGGTGTCCTCCTGACACAAACCACTCTGTGGTTTCATGTGACTGTGTGCAGAGGGTCACCTCTTGGTCACGGTGTTCTAAGACAGAAGATGGAAATCTCGGGACTGGGAAGAAAATTGCATTAATTTCACCAAAGTAAACCACTGGAGAGTCCTTTCCTTCTGTTTGAATTTATTACATTAGCTTTCTTTAAAAATGTGTATTACCTTTGCTAGCCATGGCCGAGAAATGCTTTGCTAGATTGAAGGGTAGAGGGAGGAGTCTCTATAGATCAGGGATAAGGTATTTTCTAAACAAGAATATTTAGATTTTGTCTTCTTTCTTTCTTAGAAGTTTCTTGAATTATTATTATTATTACTATTTTTTGTTTGTTTTTTTGAGACAGGGTCTTGCTGTGAAAACAAGATCTCTCTCTCTCTTTCTCTCTCTTTGTATATGTGTGTGTTTCTTCGGAGTGTAGAATTGTGATTATGTCACCTTATACATCTTCATTACATATCAAAAATACCAAAATGCTGTCGGTGTATTTAAAGTCTAGAACAAGGAGTTGTGGGATCATCCAGCATCCCTGGTTATACTATGTTATAACCCGGTTATAAAAATATGCTATATCCTCACGAGTACGAGGTGATTCGTACTGAACTAGTCTTCACTGAAGCAAGGCAATGTTGAATGTGTGGGAAAGGCGTGACCTTGGTCTTCTGGTGAGCCCTAGTGGCCTATATTTGGAGAGTACTTTATGTGTTTCTTTTTTGTGGTGCTATGGATGAAACCCAGGGTCTCAGGCAGGCTAAGTGTGAACCCCCAGCCCAGTTTGGAGAAGGGATGAGGGAGGATAGACAAAACAGAAATCCATTCTATGATAATTTTTTAAGAGTACAGGGATCTGATAATAAACCAGTGATTTGAGCAGGCAGAGGTGACATACTCAGGATGCAAGTTTCAATTTTAAGTCACCAAGAAAGATTCTCCAAAAGCGGAGAGAAGTACAAAGCAGCTTTGGGCTTCCATGTCACTGGAATCGCCATGGAGCCATCTCCCAGCACTACCCTGCTCCAGGGCTGCTTGGGGACACTCAGAGATAGCAAGGGAAGGGTAGAGATAGGAAGGGAAGGGAGACTTCCCGTTTCAAGGAGTTTGGGGTGACAGTCCTTTGTGTAGTCTGCTGAATCACTTTATGAAATCCCTTGTCTTGAAAGAGTTTTGAATTAGGAATCAGATCCAAGCAAGTTCTTTTCTGTAGACTATACTAAGAACTGTATTTCAGGTAGGAGGATGGATGATTGTAATATTTGCCTTTTTTGACTATGTGCAACTTGGTCAAGAACTTTAATTCTTATAGTAACCACATGAAGTAGGTTTCTGAGTGCTTCTATTTCGTAGGTGAAAAATTTCGGTTCAGAGAAATTGTGCTTCAGTTTTTGGTTAAACTCAGGAACTTGTATCTTGGCTCATCAATTTGGCCTTGTGGTGAGGGCGTCAGGGTGCACAGCATCACAGTGAGGAGAGCCTGTGCAGAGGGACCCACAAGGTGAGACAGGAAGCCAGGCAGCAGGGAGGGGACAATCCAGCTCTTCTGTAACAGCTGCTTTCAAGGGTCTGACATGGTCCCAGGAGAACAACCTTAATCCCTTCTGAAGGTGATACCTCCAACCACCTAGCCACCTGCCCCCAGGCTCCATCTTTTGAAGGTTCCTCCACCTCCTGACACCACTCTACAGAGAACCAAATCTTCAAAACATGATCCCTGGGGAGACAAGTCACATCCAAAGGCTATGGCTGGTCCCTAACATTAAAGCCTAGGATGCAATCATTACTACCCATTACTACCAACTCGCTTTTTAAAATTAGAACCAGGTAATGAGGAAGAAAAACAGGATGAAGACAGAGTAAAGGAAAGAAGGAAAAGAAGGAGAAGAGAGCACAAAGAAGGAGGAAGAGGCCAGGCAGCAGTGATAGCAGTGTTGTACTTGGAGCACACAGTGAAGATCTACACATCGTTTATCGGAATGCAAGTTTACCTGGGTCCCTGTATTTTGTCGGGTGACCCTAAGTGTGTTCCAAGCCAAGGCCTAAGCAACTTCCTTGTACAATTTAATTTAGTCTGCAAAACACATCAGTTAAGGCCAACTCAGATTAAGGGATTAGAGGGTAGAGAGAACTATACAGGTGAGCAAGAGAGACACATGAAGACCTAGACACTCAGCTGCCCCAGAAAAAGGAGGAAAATCTAGCCAAAAAGTAAGTCAGAGTATTTCAAAATACTTGAACAGATGCTTAGAGCAAGCTAATGAAGGTGATTGGCAAGGCTCAGGATACCAAAAGATGGTCAGCAACCACTGCATGGTTGGGCAGAGTCTTCCTTTGGGGAGCACTGCTTAACTGCCAACCCCAGATCTTTGACAAAGGAGACACCCTCTCTGTCCCCTGTCAGCAGAGCAAATTAAAAAATCCTTATATATTTTGGTAGAGAAATGAGATCCTTGCAGTAAATCTCATACAAAAATGTGCCCTGAAGATGAAACATTGCTTTCCAACTGCAGCAATCTACATCAATTATGAAAAATTACAATGAGAGTAGGGGAAAATGAGTTATGAAATATTTTGCACACTGCCTGTAAAGGGAGATGCCAGTAAACAAGAACCAATGTGGATTTTGTGCCCACCCTGCTGATAGCAGGAAGAAGATGTGCTTAGCATGGGCTATAAGACCTCTTGAAACATGGGAGAGAAAAACAGACCTGGAAGTGGATGCCGGTTCATCTGGGTCGGCATATTGATCAGATTAGGGGAACAGTATGTTAGTAAGGCCTGTTTCTTGCTTCTCCACGAGTGATGGTGGTGTGACCTTGGAACTACATCTGGTTCCTAGTCATTTACACTCTTCTGTTTCCTGGTCACCATGAGGTGACTAGTTGTCCTCTGCCAGACCCCTTTCTTCCATGATGTCCCTGCTTTGGAGCCAGCTTACCATGGACTGAAACCTCTGAAACCATAAACTAAAATAAACTTGTCTTCAATTACGTTTTGTGTATCAGGTATTTTATCCCAAGAGGTTAAGGCCAATAAATACAGAGTGGTTAGCCTGGAAATATATTACCAAATGAAGACAGGATACCTATTTGAATATTCCTTCTAATTTCTAGTGGCTAGAAGACAACTGCTGCAGAAGATAGTAAGTCATTGCTTATAAGAAAGCCAGTAAGGAAGTGCTTTATGGAAGTAGGTTTCTGCTCAACACAGGGGATGATTTTCCAGAAACCAAAGTGGTCTATAGGTCTGATGGGTGACTCTGCAAATAGCTGTACCCACTTATACTCCCAGCTCTCAGTCAGAACCTGGCTGTCAGCCCCTCTGGGACACTGGGGAAGATTTTTGGCACTGAGAGGTCGGCTGGGCAATCACTTACAGTCGCAGGTCCTCATTTCCCATTTCTCTTAAGAAACTGTACTCCAACAGCAGATGAGACTTGGGAACCAGGCCTGTCACCTAAGGTCTGTCCTGGGGCCACCTTGTTTCTGGGCCTTTCCTCTCTGATGGGTGACTGTCCAGATGTTCTAATGAGTCTTTGTGCTTCCAAATCCCCTGTCCATAATCAATTTTTCACAGACCCTCCAGCATGCTCTTTTCTAACTTCAAGTGCATTAATTTTATCCTCTCTTAAAAGCCTTCCTAGGCTTCACAAGTCTTCCTAGAATCCATGTCAAGCACCCTTGGCATGGCCACAGCTGGTCCATCATCTGGCATCACCCTCTCCCGCTCTCGGGTCTGGGCTTCCTTCCTCACCCACAGTGCTTCTCCACGGGGACTCTGGTCCACCCCGCCCCCTTTGAGCTCAGGCCACGCCCTCTGTGGGCTGCTGTCCAGGATGGTCCGAAGGTGTTCATTACTCCTCCCTTGGGGTCCATGCTGCACACGGCCCTCATCCTGGGTAGTTGCTGCTGTTGCTGGCCTTCTGTCTTACCAGGTTCAGAGGCTCAGGGTGGGTCTTAGGCAACAGTTCAACAAGTGCACCAATGACAAGATCCCCAGTGTAATTGGGCACCATGCCTGCCAGAGACCCCAGCCAACCCAAGAGATGTTGGGGAGCCAGGAACCCCATGGGGAGACCCAGAACCGTAAAGCAAGTGGAAGCCCACACATGAAAACTGTTCACCACATAATAGACTGTTCTATGCAACGGGTGCCCTCTTCCTGTTTTGCCAGGTGTAGCCTCCTTGTGACAATACCAAATACAGTGAAGGCCCTGGGTACTTTCAAATTTTGCTGTTTTTAATGAGTAGACTGGGAGAAATACCAAAGATGACTGAATTTAATTATTAATGCACACGTCTAGAATGCTGTTGATGAGTTGGTGACATTTGCATGAGAATAAAATGAAGACATGCATAATTCATCAATTACCATGTATTTATTCCATGAAATTTATCTCTATCCTTAACTTTGGCAAAAAAAAAAACCACTAGTTATGTGATTTTCACATAATTTGGGTCCTATTTATAGTGATCATCTAAAGGATTAAAAATGTCACAGTGTTCAAAATTTAAATATATTTTCATAAAAAGGGCAAGAGCGAACATTAAAGTCAAAAGATAAAGTTAAAATTGTGTCTTTCTCAAATTTCTGAAACAGGGCTAACACTTTAAAAATTCATTTTTGAGAAGATAATTCCCACTAGATGTTTTATAAAATAAAACTCTTTGCATGTCCAGCATTCAGTGTCCACCCAGATGCTAATGTGAAGCCTCAGCCTCACCCTTCATGTATAATATATGTATATAGATTTTTAAATGTGATATAAGTTATTTCATGTTGTGAAACATCTTTCACTTGTTCCATGAAACTGCATAGATTTTTGGTAATTCATAGTCTGCATAGAACTACAAACTGCAATCTGAAGGGGAGAAGAGAAGATCTTTGGTGGTACTGGGAAACTAACTCAGTATGCAGTTTTACTATATTAATGCTACCTTAGGGGAGAGATTTGACAAGCTGAGACACTTATTTATTTAATTATTTATTTTAGCTAAGCACAGATTGTTTCCACATCCCAGAAGCTGTATCAGCCTCCACTGTTGGACGAGGGACAAAAAGCCCAAATTCATAGCACCCAAGCACAGTAAATAATCTTTCGTATTGAGAACTAAGGGTTAAAGACACAGAGCCTCATCTGACTAAGACCCTTGCAGTGATAGTTACAAGAGCAGATGTCTGAGCGTGCTGTGTCCCTGCTATGTGCCAGGTCTCGCGTGATGAAGGTACTCACCTGTGTGTTTAGCACATTTTTGTTCTTCTTTGGTGTATTCTCTCATCTACACAAGACATGCTAGAGTGTGAGGTAGAGGGGTCCAGGCCTCTTAGCTGTGATCTGAGGCACGCATTAATGAAACCTGATGCTTATGAGGATGCATTTGAACAGACTTATCTGTACTTAAGATGCTATTTAAGATGCAGTCTTGTGTGTACTTCATATTCATAAACCAAAGACACACAAGACTGGTAAGGACACTGGTACAGGAATGGACACCCGCCTTTGAATTTTATTCTGGATGATTCTTCCTAGTATTTTAGTGAAACCTGAGCCTCGGTTCTCCCACCAATAAAATGGGAAGATAAGGGGATGTATTACTATAACAAGGAAAGGTAAATGCAAAATAAGGAGAGGTGTTAGGAAAATCAAATTAATGAAAGGCCTTCGTAACTCAGAAGGAACTCACAAATTAGGAGATTTTCTTAATTCACCTTTGTATTATTTTTCTAGGGCTGTCACATACAGTGCCACTGACAGGGTGGCTCACACAGCAGCAGGGTGTTCCCTCGCCACCCTGGAGGCTGAAAGTCCCAGATTGCATTGCCTTCTCACTGGTTTACAGAAGACTGTCCCCGTCAGGGCCCTCACAGACTTTCCTGTGCATGTATCTGTGTCCTTATGTCCTTTCGTACATAAAATAATCAGGGCAGTCACTCAGGGTGCTGTGTTTTGTAGCTAGGCATCCTCCCAAAGCTTCAGGGATTCATAAGCAGGGCTTGTGAAAAGCCGTGAACCCTGGAGACATTAAAGCTGACCTGCTGTTAGGAGGTGGTTCTGCGTAGAAGACCCCTATCACTGTGGTGTAATCTGGAGGGTTTTTTCCCCCCTGCTCCTCATGTTAGCCATGAGGTGAGCGGCTTTCCTACGCCAGACCCTTCCTGCCTTGGAGCTACCCAAGTATGGACAAAAACCGCGAGCCAGAATAAACCTCTCCTCCGTTAAGTTCCTCCGTTAAGCGAGAGGACTCAGGGTTAGGACCACCCTCATGACCTCATTTAACCTTCATTACCTCTTTAAAGACACTACCTTTACACAGAGCCACTCTCCGAGGTACTGTGGGCAAACACTTCCCCCTATAAAATTTGGGTAGGATACAATCCAGCTCACAACAAGCCTTTTCTTTATCTCCTTTTTTCAAAGTGAATTTCAGATTCTATTTGAATTGTCCTAATTCCAATGTCACAATCCCACTTAACAACAATTTACAGTGCTTGCTGGGAAATAGCTCCTGTTAAGAAAAGTTGTAGGAAATACTGGGAAAAAGCTGCTGGAGGGTCAGTTTGTTGGAAACTCCATCCACCCCTGCCCACAGCTATTCTGCAGTGGTATAGTAGAGTACTAGCCTATCCCATGGGCAGCTGTGCCTAATGTCACATGAGGAGCTGGGCATCTCTTCTAAATGTGCAGCAGGCAGGGCTTCCAGCCCAAGAGTTAGGTGGGGGCTGGCTGGAGGCTCTGCGTGGTTCCCAGAGGAGTGTGCAGTCTATGTGTGGCATGTCTGCGTCCTCAGGGTACTGCTTGGGTGGTGGCTGTCTGAGCAGCAGGAGGCCTGTCTGTCCTCTGCCTCTCAGCCTTCCTGGGCCACTTCTGAATTGGTATAGGAAAGTCTTCCAGTCAGCAAGATTCTCTGCTTTGCGGGGATAAGCAGACTTTCCAGCTGACTTAAAATCATGATCTATGGATGATACAAGAGTGCACAAAGGATTTCTTCTTGGACCCTGAAACTATAGAGATTCCCAAGGGGAATAATATCCCACCCTCTGGAGCTCATGTTTTTTAAAAGAATTTTAAAAATTTTTTATTATTTTGAAGGTAGTGAAATACAACAGAACAAGACAGAACAAAGCCAATTGAGTCAATGCAGTGAAGCTTGTAAGAATGTCCCAGTAGGTTATTGGGATAACAGTAATAGGTACCATAGTATATCTCGTTGTCTTCACAGTAGTTGTTCTTTCAATCGGGTATAGCAAAATCAAGCCCCAAATGGAATATTATAAAACTTATCAAAACAGAATAGAGAGAGAGAGAGAGAGAGAGAGAGAGAGAGAGAGAGAGAGAGAGAGTTCATTTCTCTCATTAGGTTGGCCTTCAACTCAGTATGTAGCCCCAGGCTGGTCCAAACTCAGGGCGATCCTCCTGCCAAGTGCTGGGATTACTGGCATGTGCCACCACACCCGGCTTCCACACATGGGTTTTATGTGGATGTGTGTCCCCAGTGTGGAGATGCTGGGTCAAAAGGAAACTCCGTGCTGAGTGGATCAAGGAGCGATGTGCTGCTGCCCACAGTGACCGGAACATTGCCACAGGAAATGTGTGAGGTTTCTAATTGCTCCATGCTTTTGTGGATGCTTCTTTTTGAGTCTTTTTTTATTAGCACCACCATGGTTGGTGTGGAGTGACACCCCACAGCAGTTTTGAGCTCCATTTCTCTAACAATTCAGTTATTAAAACTCAGAGTGTTTTGAAACAGACCCTCGATGCACAGGACAAAGTCAGAGGGCACTGGGTGTCGTTTCTGAAAGTCCAGGCTCTGCGGCCCACTGGGAATGCTGGGTAGATAAGGTCCCAGCGCCTCTGTGTTCTGTCTTCCTTGTGTACCCAGTGGGATTATCAGCTCTTACAGCTGCGGGGATGACAAACTCAAATACCAGTGAGCTCTTTGCAGGGAGCTCTTGGCAGAGCTGTGGGCCAGCGTGAGCGCATCGGAATTGAACTTCCGGAACTTCTGCAGTTCTTCCCAGCCTTGCCTCCCAAAGGTCCCTGTCCTCACTGTTAGCTGACTGCCTCCCAAGTGGAACATGCATTTTCCAAGGGCAGGGGTCACGTCCTTAACCTCTTCCTAATGTTCCCATCTTACTCTTTGCAAGAAGTGATTTTGGAGTCGGCTGAAGGCGAGGGCTGGAAAGGACAGGCGGGTGTGAAGAGGAGGTGGATTAGGAGAAGGAGCTGAGTAAGGGGCAGACACAGGGAAGTGTCCCGGCCTCTGCCACCCCACACTGAATCCGACCGGAAGGAACTATTGAGAATGTGACAGGAAATAGATATGGAAAGCTGGACAGGCAGAGGCTGGGGTCAGCCTTCTCTGGGCTCCCGTGTCCATGCCTGGGCCTGTGGTACCCAAGGTCCCAGGGAAGGTAGGCTGGGTGCCAGGCAGGGAGCAGAGGTGGGCATGTTGCAGGCCCAGCCCCTGCTTCCCTGACCTGTTCTGATCTGGGTGAGCTGCAGAGCTGCAGACAGGAATGAGCATTTCGGCCCCCGGCCTGGCAGGGGTCCTGAAAGAGTTATGAGCCAGAGCTGGGGAAGTTCAGGCTAAGGGAAGACTCACTGCAGGGCTCTGGCCTCCCATGGTTTCCTAAGAAGTCTGCCAGGGGAGGCTGCTTCCTCTCTCAGGTCTCCACACCTGCTCGTCGCCCTCTGGGGGTCCATAGCCCCATGACTAACAACCAAGACAAATGTTGTCCTGGCTATTTTCAGTATCCTGAGGGCTGCTGCTTCTCCACCTGCTCTGACGGCCTGGGCAGCCTCACCCCATCCCAGGGTGAGCATCTGCGCATGGCTCCACGGCCTTTCCCATCTCAGACCAAGACACAGAGCCCTGTCTGGGCCTTCAGAGGGGTGCTGGGAATAGTCACTTGCTCTGTCCGTCGCCCACGCTTTCTCAAAAGGCAAACTGACCTCTTCTATTGTAAAGAATTAGTAGACACTATTTTATAGTCACTTCAGTTCTCATTAAGTGACAACTGGATGGAACAAAGGACCCAAAGGCCATCTAGAAACTCCTACATTGGGAATATCTGCCCTAACGGTCCTCCAGCTTTTCTATCCCTCTTAGCAGCTGGTGCCCTTTCCCTTGTCTGGGGTCAGAAACACCTGAATCTTTGCTTCCCATGCATTAAAGAAAAAAGTGACTTTCTGGAAGGAAACTGGAAAAGATGTAGGATTCAGTCAGCTGCCAGAGCAGGGCAAATAACCAGGCCCATCTGGGAGGGAGTTCCCCCTCTGCCCTCTCTGCCTCTGCTCTGTGGGTTCACGACAGGGCACGGTGTGGCATGTGTGCAGTCACGCAGCCGCTGGCACACACCACGAGGTCTCCACTCTCACTCCTGGTGCCTGGCTCACCTTGCTCAGGTGGCCCCCGGCCTCAGGGGCAGCACGAGGAAGCAAGACTGAGGAAAGTGTGCCAGAGGAAAATTCTATTCCAGGGAGTGATGACAGTGGGCTACCCTGCAAAAACAACCCTGAAAACCACCAAGAGAACGCCTACTAGAGGTCAAGAGCATTCGTCCCTTTTTCTATTTCTGTATTCACTGGCTTCCCCACATCTTGATTTTTCTGAATGAGAGACGCCAATCTCGGAGAAGGAGCTGGGATTTGGAGATGTTTCCCAAGAAGGATGGAGGCCATGCAGGGCAGAAGTGGGGTAGGTGGAGACTAAGGGTGTCACCAAATGTAAGGAAAAGCGGGCTGCACAGTGAACAAAGAAAGAGGAACAAGCCAGGCGCAGGAGAGACCCAATGCTTCAGGCACCTGGAGGTTTGGTTAATGATAAACAGAACATGATGGGGTTTCTACCCAGGATGCCTTCTGTGCTGAGGGTTCAAGGAGCAGCCGGAAGGGACATGGGGTCAGGGACTAAAAATCGTTTCTCACCTGATGTTTCCTAGTTGTGTGGCGAGGTAATATTTCAGCCCAATCCCTGAAGAGTAGGGGTTCATTAATATTAGTACCACCCAGGAACAATATCGATGCAGGGGTCAAGTGAGCCTGTGTGTGATTTGAAAGGAGTTTGTAAGCCATACACACTGTCTAATGCAAGACCTGATTGCGTGTCATTTGGTCCTCATGACTCACATTACCCTGGCCACCAGCTGGTCAGAAATGACCGAGCGACCTTCAGAAAGGTGCCTTTTCTCACTTACTGCTTCCCAGTGACTTGGACTGCTTCAGTGAGTAAATGGCCCGAAGGCTTCTATTGTGGCGCGGTGGTGCGGACAGAGGACTCCACCGACCGAACGCGGAGAGCTTTGTGCTCTGCTTGTACTAAGGGCGTTGCTTACCTTCGTCTGCTGATGGTGGAGATGCAAATATGTCGGCAACAGTGGAGCAATGGTCCTGGTCTCCCTCTCTGTCAGTTCACTCTACCCAGACAAGTGGGCTCAGTCTTACTCTCCTGACCTAGAGGCGGGAGGCCATTTGGGTAGAAATGTACTTTGTTCTCAGTGGTTTTTTTCAGCCAGGATAAGTGGGAGGGGGAGTGAAGAGCTAAGGAATTAAAGCTGAAGGCAGGTGGCACCATATCGCATTGTAGTTCAGAAATGAACTTCAAGTAAGAAGAGCCAAGTTCAAGCCCTGACACCATCACCGTCTGTTTGTGCAGCTTTGGGGAAATTATCGACCTCTCAGGTTTGTTACTTCATGTGCGCACGTGTGTGCCCACCCTGACCTCCCTGCCTGGTCCTCCAGCCGGTCTTTCTCCACCCACGGGCAGCTCGTGAGGAAGTGAGGGTTGTTAATGTGCAAAACAGTCACTTGGTCCTTGTCTGGGGTGGAGGAGGACAGAGCACACAGCAGTGGGCTTTATAAACTGTAAAGTGCTAGAGCAGTGCTTCTGCACCAATGTAAAACACCTGTTTTTCTCTCCCGATTTCCCACACTGTGTACCTCAGAGAAGGCACAAGGTCTCCCTGTACAAAGCCTGCACACGTGTGAGATGGGCCCGAATCCTAGACAGCTGCGGTTTGCTCAGTCCATTCTCATAGACTTTGTACTTTGAGTCTGTCTTGGTGACTTGGGGATGATATTTTTCTAAGCACTAAGTTTTTAGGGCATTGGTTACAAAACCATCCATAGGAAGCCTTGATGTAATAATGCCAGGCTTGAGCCCTGGCTTCCCTACTCATTAGCTGCATGGCTTTGGGCAAGACGTTGTGTAAATCTTCGTTCTTGCTTAGTGGAGATAAAGATTGCTGGGGTTCGAATTGTTACTGGATATCGTACTGTCACGGGGTCCTTTCCAGGCTGACATTTTCCTGTTCAAAAAATTGGACATGAAGCACACATCTAAAAGTCTAACACTTGGAAGAAAAGTGGAAAAGAAGTGTTCCAAGGAAGAACTGAGCCGAAGGAAAGAGGAAAGGAAACATATAAGCGTGAGAGGACAGGGCCACCGGCTGATGCCTGCTGCCTTGTGTATCTTCTTTCTGACATCAGAGCCGGGCCTCCCACGCGCTGGCTCTGTGCATGTATCCTGGCTGGATAAACCGGACTCTGTGATTAACAAGTCACATCTGATTGTCCAGCCAGTCTGCCGTGCCCTAGTCTCCTGCCTCAAGATGAGCCAATGAATAGGATTGTTGAGTGATATGGAATTGACAGATTGTCACCATGGAGTCATTATCCTTACCACGCTTGGGAACTGGAAAGTACAGTTTGAGGTTCTTGGGTTTGGGCAACAGTTTTCATGATTCTTGCTCTCTGCACCTACCCTCCCCTGCTATTTGGACTCTGGGTCTTTGCATGAACGGGATCAGCACCCTTATAAATCAGGTTTCGAGGGAGCTCTTCTGTTTTTGCATCACATGAGGACAGAGCACAAAGATGCCGTCTTTGAACTGGACAGTGGGTCCCCACCAGTGACTCTGGTGGCCTCCTAACCTTGAGTTTCTCAGTCTCCAGGGGTGTGAACAATGCATTTCTGTTGTGTATAACCCATCTAGTTGGCTATTCTGTTGCATTAGTCCAAACAGACTGACAAGGCTTCATCCATATGCATCAAGAAAGAGAGAGAGGAGAGAGCAAGGAGGAAGCAGGTGATCCCATGCCTGGAGCTTGATAAATAACAGCTGCTCGATTGCTTCAGTTGACTGAATATCTTTGAGGCATCTCCTGAGGTCTTTTGTGTCAATTCAGTGTAAGTGACATGGAGATAAGTAGGGGCTTACTGCTATGCAAGAGGCGAAAATGCAGAGAGCTCATCCATCCCTGTGCCCCGGAGTTTACAAAGTTGTCAGCCCCATCTTTCTGGCGTGGCTCCTCTGTTATCCAGGTCTGTGCCTGTGTGGGCCTCTGTAGCTGTGTCTTGTTAGACCTACTCTGGGAGACAATTGTGTTTCTTAAAGAAAGAGTCTTGAGGCTGGTCTGGCTGCCCAAGATTGGGCTCCGAGAGTCTTGAGATCTATAGTTTGTGTCCAGGACAAATGGCATAACTCAAAGGATGCATTTGGCTCAGGAGTGGATTGGCGGGAAGCAGGAGGGAGTTCTTGATCAAGATTAGTCAGAGCATAAGATGATCTGGTATACATAATCCTATGCTGAGGCGGAGAGCAGAGGTGAACAGACTCTCCTTGTCACCTTTGGTGGCCTTTGACACCACAGGATAAGTGATGTCCAGATTCAACTTCTGATAAGGCTGCATTACCAGGCTGGGCAGGGAAGCTTGGGGAAGAGCAGAGGGGTGAAGCCATGTGGTCCGTAAGGATTTGCAGATAGAGGAACCCTACACGCCAGGCCCCTGCTCCGGCCTTTGGTGGGGAGGCAGCGTCTGGAGCACAGAGTGAGGAGGAGACAAGATGAGCTGGGAGGAAGGGCAGAGCCTTCCAAGGTCAGAGTCAGGGCTGCTGGCTTTCAGCACACAGAAGAGGAGAGGGCTGAGTATGATGACCAGAGGCGCTGTGGGGGCTGCAGCTGGAAGCCACCTGTGCTGCTGGTTGAAGGGGGGCTGAGTGGCCCTCTGGCTGCAGATGAGCCTCTGCCTACATCTAGGAGAGAGCAAGGAGCCGCTTGGGCTGGGACAGTGGCTGTGGAGGGCGGGAGGAGGAGAGAGGGAGCGAGGTTGTAGAGAAGGCTTCCTTTGGGGGAAGGGTCAGAGGAGGAGCCCAGCAGAGGGACCCTTGGTGGACCCCGAGGGACAGAAACGAGGCAGAAGTCTGGGTAGGGCATGTAGAGCGGGAAGCACAGGCAGGAGCGGCGGGAAACCGCTGTCCGACCTGTCCGCTCTTTGTTCTCGTACTGTACTGAAGCCTCATTTCAACTCCAAGTCGTTTTGCTTCAGATGCTCACTTTGTGGGGCCAGTTGGCTCCTGTGGGTGCGCCTGTGAGTGGGCACAGGTGCAACGCCAGGAAGCTGCAGGTCCTCAGGTCCCGCCCCGCCCCCTCCTCTTCTGGAGGGGGGGGTTCACAGCCAGAGGCAGCATCCCTCCCCCTCCCTCTCTCCTGGCCACCTTTATCAATTACGTGCCAGGCAATGGAGCACATCAGTGAGAAGCAAGACCAGTCATGGCTTCCGGGGCTTCTGAACCCCTGCCTAGAAGCCCCCGATGGCCCAGGAAGCTGGAGAAGGACAGGGGGACAAGCAGCAAGAGATCCTCCATGGTGGCAGCAGCAGCGCATCTTGACTGGTCTGTCATCGTTTCCCCGGAAGCATGTTCGAGTTCAAATTCCACATGCATTTTCTACTTGGCCCTCAAGGTATCCATGTTTGTTTAAATGTTTAAAATATCCCCCAATTGGCCATTTGCAGACTGCAGTGGGAGAGAACCAGGCCTTACCGGGAGAAGATCCTCACCTGGAAACCAGCGCCTTGTTGGGGACAGGCCTCTCTCCCTGAATCAGGGCCATTTGCAGACTGCAGTGGGGAGAGAAGGAGGCTTCACCAGGAAGCGATCCCCGGCTGGAAACCATGTCATTTTCATTGTTTTCTTGGATTGGGTTTTATTCTCTTCTGTTTTGTTTGATTTTGTTATATCAGATGGCATGAGCAGCTTTTAAAAGATAGCAACACATATTAGGGGAGCCATTTGGGATTTATTAGTGGCTTGTTTTGGAGTCCTTTATTGCATTCACTGTTTTGTTCTTATTGGTTCTATTCTATTCTGTTCTGTTTGATTTTTACTATGTCCGGAAGTATCTGCAGCTATTTTAAAGACAACAGAAGGCACAACGTTAGCTATGGTTGATTTCGTAAGGTTTTGAAGTCCTGTGTCATTTATACTGGTTCATTTGGATTGGTTTTATTCTGTTTTATTTTGCTTGGCTTTATCATCTTTAAAATAAATAAAATAAAATAAAATAAAATAAAATAAAATATCCCCCCAACCAGAGAAGAAGCCTGTTGCTACAGTTAAGCACCTTAGGCAGAGGAGTGAATTGCTTGCCCCACACCTGAGCACACACAGGCACAGGCACCCTGAAAAAAACAAAACAAAACACAAAAAACCCAAAACTAAAGAGACCTCCAAAGCAGGTGGGAGAGAGGATCACACAAGGGATGACACTTCCGTGGTTTACTCTGAGGCGACTGGAGAAGAAGACATTAAAAGTGGGTCTGGAAGGAGGAGTAAGAATTTTGGGGGAGCAGGAGAAGCCCTTCAGGGAAAGAGAATTGCCTTTGTGGGTGCAGGGAGGCTTGGAATGCAGCGATTTGTTCATGGGATGCAAAGTAGGGAGGCAGCCGGACCGGAAGGACTTAAGAGAGGAGTTTGCAGCCTGACTGCAGAGGGCCGTGGATGTCTTGCCAAGGGTTTGAACCAAGTCTACAGCCCCTGGTTCTGCAGATCATGAGACACTGTTTAAATTTTCCTCCATGTAGAACCAAGGGTAAATGTATGTCCTGGAAATACCACCGAGATATTTCAGAGTCCCCTTCACTGCGTGACCACAGTGAGGCCACCCGCCCATGCCAGATTCTCATGGAGCTGGAAACGGGGCCCAGCAATGGATGAATTCACATGTTTCACTGAAAATCTGAACATGGTGAGCCAGGGTTGAATTGCTGCTCTCTGTGATGTTTTCAATGGTGCGTGGAAGGAGAGCTGGGAGTCGGGGGGTGGGGAGGTGGAGCAGTTTCCCAATGTCACCAGCTAATTATTGGCAGGAGAAGGTAGGGCACCAGCACGGTCATGAGACCCCTGCCCCAGTCAGTTTCCGGGTTCACCTGCTCTCTGGCTTACTTCTCCACACCTGGAGGCGTGGTGGAGGACAGAGTTGTTTTGCAGGGCTCTGCAAGTTTTGTGTCCTCGCCAAGGTCAGTTCAGCATTATTAACATACTGTGGATAATGGGTATCTAAAAGTCCAAGGGCATAAATATTTTAATGCAGCCATACCATGTCGCTGTTTCTTTCACATCTGCATTTAAATTTTTATTTACATTTATACATCACTGGAGCAGGGTCACAAGGTTTTCCATCCCCAGAAATGGCTCCTGATTGAGGTGATTCGCTTGTTGCCCCAGCACTAAAGAGAGGCCTGTTCCCCAAAGCAGGTGTTTTTAGATCCAGATGAGCTGTGGGTGACAGCGGGGAAATGCACTTGGTAAAGCGAAGCCATCAATTGGGCTGGTGTCGGCTTCCTGATTTAATGCTTTGCTTGATTTTGTCATGAATTATATATTCTTTTCCAGATTGATCGTTTCTCCTGCTGATAAAGGGACAGTGCTCTACCGAGTGGGTTTGGTCCCTGACCTAAGAAATATACTGATGCATCAAAATTCCCTGAGCTGACAGCTTGAATGAACTCTGGAGACTGTAAATCTACCAAGCCAGAGAGCATCAGATGGGACTTGTGTGATGGTCACTTGCCTCACTTAGTATGCGCTGGCTACCACCATGGCATAGCAACAACTTGGCTGCTTTTACCCAATGTTATTTGCAAATTGATTGTTCTTCCTTGGAGGACTTTCTTAATTAAATAGTAACTGCAGTTATTACCCACAGACAAAGCAGACGTTTTAGTATCTCGGCAGAGGACCGCCTTCGCACAGTGGACTTGCATCTGTTGGAAGCACCCGCTGTGGGCGATTGCATATGGAGCTCTGTGGGTTGTCTTCTTCTGAAGGAGTGAGTTAGCACCCCACCCCGTCTGCCAGGAGCTGGGATCACTGAGTCAGTGTGACGCTTCGTGGTCATATGAGGAGGAAGCCTCTGCTGACCAGTGCTCTTGTTCCGAGCTTGATCCCATTCCATCGTCACACCGCATGTGGAACACAGCCACAGGTCCCTTTCATCGGATGAAGAAACTGAGGCACCGAGAATTTAGAAGTTCACCCAAGCTGATCGGGAATTGTGAGGCCAGGACTAGAGTGCATGCTGTGTGGAGTTAGACCCCCACGTGGCCTAATAGAAGCCTCTTCTAGAAAACGGCTAAGATGGCCCCTTGGAGGGGAGGGTCAGATG